>PVIY010017666.1:0-49019 GCA_004026745.1 Myrmecophaga tridactyla
TCTCTCCCTCCTTTCCTCCCCTTTCTCCTTGCTTAGTGCTCCACTCAGTCAGGTCAAGCAGCTCAGGTTCCAGGAGGAACCCTAGTGAGCTCGAGTGTAGGTAGCCCCCACCTCATCTGCCTCTGCAGGCAGGGCCAGCACAAGAGTCCTCAGGGCCCCCGACTCGTCCGCCCTCACCGTCCCTGGCTGCCTCTGCTCTCAGCGCTGTCATTTCTGCTGCCGCTTGCTCGCTCGGTCTGCAGAAGCTCGCAGGAGTGAGGGGCCAATAACAGAGCCTAATCCGGGAGTGTGACAGGGACCAGTGAAGGAACAGTGCTACCAAGGAATTCTAAGTGACACAGCGCTCTGCTCCACTGGGGGGATGGATCCAATTCTGTAAGTGACAGCTGCCAATGGGCTCTGGGCTCCAGTTCTGACAGAGATCTGGGTAAATCTGGGTAGAGCACGAGGCTGCTGGGCTGCAGACGTGGAGCTAGCACAGCCAGATGCCTTTTGCATACCCAATGTGGTCACCAGGTATACCTGCCTCCTTGTCAGACACACCTGAAGCCTCATTCCACTCTCTCCTCCCCTGTCTGTTTTGCCTCCCCAAGGGAGGGCAGAGCTCGCAGCCCAGAGATTCACAGACTGGAGCTGGGACCCAAGGCAGCCAATGAGAGGGCTCCTTCCATAAGTCCCACTGTAAATCCAAGCACGCGCATACACACTGTCTCACACACACATACATGCTCACACGCTGCTGCTGCAGCTTCGTGCACTAAGTGACAAGGGGCAGATTGTGCTGGCTCAGCAAACCATTCCAGCCCCAATGACCTGGCAGCAAGGAAGGGCCATGGCTCCTGTAATCAACTCTGCTGGAGCCAGATAGTCTTGAGTGACTTCACTTACTTAGCTGAGTCGTGATACTTGTCCAATTCTGATGCCATCAGACTTGTTCTGATGAGGACAGGAGGCCTGTCTGTCATCGTCAGAGCCACAGAACACTTTGGTTGCCAACCCAGCTGGACCCTCAGCCTGGCAGACTTGAGGCCCTCTGTCACCGACAAAATAGAGCTGTGGCAATGCCTCCTAGCTGCGAGGGTGCAATTTGTTAGGTTCGACTTTGGGACAAGAGATCTAAAGTGGCATCCCTCCATCCACCTACCCACCCAGTCATTTAAGTCATCCTTTCAACAGTTCCCACAAATCTGCTCTGGCCAAGCCCTGGACTAGGTGTTGATACAACAGTGAGGTAAGTAACCATCCTTGTTTTCTAGGAGGGCACAGTCTAGGAGGGGTGACCGATATCCGTAGTAAATACAGTGTAATGAACTCCTTCCCATACCAGAGAAGCATCAAGGTGTCTTGGGCGCTCCAAAGAGAAACTTCTTCAGTCTGGAAGGTGATGCCTGGACTGGATCATGAAAGATGAAGAGTAGCTGGCCAGACACAGAGGGGGAAGGGCATATTGTTGTTATCCCTACTAGGAATCTTTTCTAGCCAGGCCTCAGCCTTCAAGATCTTTAGTTTTCTTCAACAGCTTTGTATTCCTCAAGTTTACACCACTGGGCCAGACCTGGGCTAAAGAGGGAGTCAGACACTGCCTTCTAGGCATTCCTAGCCCAGTGGGGGAGGCAGATGACTATACAGAAAAATCACAGGATGGTGTGATTCATCATACTTAGGCTTTGCCAGCTTTCTGTGAAATGTGGCAGGAGGCCTCAAAGGGACCCATTTGAGGCTAAGGCCAGAAAAGAGGGTTTGGGAAATACAGGTTCCCAAGCAATTGTGAAGGACCAGAAGTGAGGTATCTTAGGAAAGTATTTATTGATAGGGCAAAAATTGTGATGGTGATGATAGGTGAATAGCTGAAGTTTGAGGAACATTTGGGTCCCTGCCTTTCTATCTACTTGTGATGGGTCCTACATAGGAGTCTTGCTGGGTTCAAGGTTGTAAACATAGAGAGAGACAGAACCATGACATCTTAAGATGATTCTAAATTGAGTGAATGATCTTGAAAGTCAAAATGGAATCAAGATCAATTGGGTAACTCCCAGATTATAACCCCAGTAACCAGGTGAGGAAGCTTGAACAGAGGCAGGCATGTTTTGGAAGTGTTTGGGAGTAAGGGGATGGGAGGATGGGGCTGAGGAATGAAGGAATTATCACACACCCGTGCACCCATTACCCAGGTCAAGAAGTCGAACATTACTGGGACTACAGAAGCCCTCCTCAAAAGAGTTTTTAGCCCTCACTGCATATCTTCCTCACAGTGGCCATGGGAGGAAGGTTTTAAGTAGCTCAAGCCATTATACAGAAACTTAAACAGAGGTGAAGAGAGGTGAAGCCACTTGGCCAAGGTGTTGGCCAAGCTTCTTCTGATGGCTTCTTTCAGTGGTTTCTTCCATTGAGCCTATGCGCATGCTCAAGTTGTTCCCCAAGGAAAAAAATAGCAAAAGAGAACAGCAGACACAGAACCTGTTTTTTCTCCCTGTGTCTTCTCTATCTCATCATTCTATCTCTCTCTTTCTCACACCCAATGCCCCACATCCTCACCTCCTCTCTGTTAATCCCACTGCAGTCCTGACCCCCGACCCCCTGCACTGGAGCTTTCCTCACCTGGTAACCAGTATCCCTGTGGCAACAGTCAGTAGATGCTTTAATAACTTTTCTCATTGGGCTTCCCAGCTCTGTTTGGCACTAAGGGTCACACGCTCCTTGGCTTAATGAAACTAGTACATGGGGCGGTCAGGATTTGGAACCCTGTCCATCTGTCTCCAAATGTGGTACTTTTTCTACTATCCCTCCTCTTTATCATCTAAAGTGGAGGGGAAATGCTGTTAGACATTTTAAAAACCTTCTCTCCTTCTTCTATCCAATCACTGAGTTCTGTAACTTGTCCCTTAGAACCGTCTCAAATTCGTGCACTTCTCAGTATCACCTCCACTTCCTTTACCCTGGTCCCAGGAAGGTTGTCCTTTCTTTGGACCACTGCAGTGAACATCCCCTTCACTGGGCTGCCTGCTTCCACCCTTGCATCCTATAATTTCTTCTCCACACAGTGGTCAAAGTGAATGTTTACAAACATAAATCCAGATCGCCTTTCAACTACTCGGAACCTTTCAATGACCTGTTGTCTGTGGCGTCAATTCCACACTCTCCAGCTTATACTCAGAACCAGCCCCATCTGATCTCTTCACCTTCTCATCTTTTATTCCCTGAAACAAACCCCTCTGCCCATTCAAGCTGGGCTACTTGTGGTGTTCTTTACCTTGACCTTGTGTTTGTATCACTAAATCGTAAAGCCTCACCTGGATTGAAATCTTCACTGCCATTTCTACCAGTGTGAACTTGGGCAATTTACTTAACCTCCTCAGTTTAATTTTTCCTCATTTGTGAAATGAGGATGAAAACACCTAACTTGCAGTTTATTGTGAGGCTTCCATGAGAGGCCATTGAAATAATCCAAGGTGCATTAGTTACATAGAAGATATTTGCTAAAACGTGCTTCCTGTCCTTTCCTCATCACACCTCTCTCCTATTCCAAAACCCTACAGGAGGTTTCTCAAGCTTCGGCTCAAACCCCAGCACCCCATGAAGGCCCTCTCTGTGCCCCTATCTCTGTAGTCTGAGGGGTTCACGCCTGCCTCTGAATACCTGTAACCCTAGCTGCTTGAGCCACTCACTTGTCCCTAAACATAGATGTCTTGGAATTGTCAGAAATCTTCCATGTGTTCCTGAATTTTCTCTTCCCTGGCAGCTTGTGAGTTCTTTGAGGGATGGGTTGGAGTCTTTCGATCTTTGAGTCTGTACCCTGCATCAGGTCTTGCACAGAGCATGTCTCAGTTGGTGTCTGCTAATGGGCATGAGCCAAGCTGCCATGCCCATGCAGACCTTCCTTCTTCCTCTTCCTCTTCCTCCTTCTCCTTTGTTCCCTGATAACCTCTGGAGATGCCCCCCACACTAGATCCTTGGGCCTCCATCAACTCAAGACACTTCTAAAAAACCTTCTCACCTCTTCCAAGTTAATCAGAGTAGACATCAAGTCCACATGTACCTGTGTGGGGTGCTGGTGGCAGCAGTTCTGATTGCTCCACTGATGCAAGATCACTGCCTGTGGAAAGATGTTAGGAAGATAAGCTACCCTTTTCCCTGAGCACTATGTTCAGGGAGAGAGGGACAGTGGCTTTAGGAGGAGGCTAGACTCCCTGTGAGGTCTTTATGTGGAGGTTGAGGAGGAAAGCTTTTCTTTTCTGCATGTGTGCAAGCTGACCTGGCCAGAGGCAGTCATGTCTGAGAAGGGGAGAGGGCCAGACCCCACCATTTGGCTGACTTTGTGTCTTAGACCCACCAGGAGAGGGAGCAGAGACATCCAAGGCCTCGAAGAAGGCCAAATATAGAATCCATTCCCCAAAGTGAAAGAGTTTAAGGCCCACTGACATCATCTTATTAGCCATGCCCCTCTATTCAAAGATAGGGAAGACGGTGGACAGGGGAGCAGGCCAGGATGGAACCATCTCCAGATTATCCCTTTGGAGCCCAAGAGCCAGTGGTAAGAACCCACTTGTGTCTTTAGTCATGCTCTCACTTAATCCTCACAACCACCCCACAAGGTGGAGATTATTAGATCCCATTTTACAGATGAGGAAATAGAGATTAAGAAAGGAGCTGGAGCTGGAGCTGGAGCTGGTAAGTCACATGGTCATGATGAGAACCCAAGTTAGTCTGACTCCACGCCAGGTTCTTTTTTGCTCTGCTGGCCCCAGTCTGCCATGACCTGCACATACTTCTTCGTGGTGTGGGGAATTTCCAGGTACAAGTTCCATAAGGAGAAGTAAATTCTAATACACAGCTCCAACTCTGACTCCAGTTGGCCACAGCCTGTCAAAAAACTACCCTAGGAACTTCTCACCTATGGTATGCCCCAGGCAAAGCAAACTCACTCAGCCCTGGTCCCTGGAGACACTTTCCAACAACTGCACTTCAGTCACAACCCTTCAAGCCCAAAACGCAAACTTCTAAGCACACTCTAATTTTTATTCCTGCTTGGAATGCTTTTCCTTTCACCTCCATCTCTGCTTGTGAAAAGTCATACTCATCTCCCAAGACCTAGCTCAAATGTCTCCTCCTCCATGAATTTTTCTCTGAACTTTTCAAGAACCTAGCTCACCTCTAAATGGCCATATCTGCTTCATAAATTTCAGGTCCACTACATATGCCTCCTCATCCTCCGTGAAGCTTCTTTTCTAATCTTCCCAACTGCAAGCAGTCATCTCCTTGTGTTTATTCTCATAGAATTATGTTCCCCAAAGTGTGGTACATATTTTACTAGTGGTATGTGAGGCGATGGTACGAGGGGGAATTTTAGATATACATGGGTGCTCTTTCAAGTTTAACAGTCATGTACTCATTCTAATCGATATTAGGCTCTAATAATAATTAAATGAAAAAACGAGTGCGCAGAATGTGTGATTTCTTAATCTTCAAGGATGAATAAAATGAGTTGGTTTAAAGAAAAATAGTCTAGTATCTTTAAAGTGAATTGAATCAGTAATACCTTCATCACAGGGCTTTTGTGAAGAAGATAGGCCACGATGGCTAAAAGCTCCTTTGAGGAGGGCTTCTATAGTCCCAGTAATGTTCAACTTCTTGTCTTGAGTAGTGGGTGCATGGGTGATAATTTGTGATAATTCATTAAACTGTACATATATCACATGTGCGCCTTTTGGTGCATATGTGAGTTGCCCATAAAAAGTTTCTTATTTAAATGGTACCTGACACAAATAGGCCTTCACTCAAGGGGTGTTAAGCACGTATTTTGGGCCCAAGTTACCAGAAGGGCGATGATACCATTAACATCCAAGGAAGTAGAGTAGATGTATAGAAAATGAGTTTGGGGAGGCCGGGAGGCTACAAAACTGTGATTTGAGCTACGGTTTCTTCTTTGGCCCTGTCCTAGTGAGAAAGCTAAGGAGATTTCTGATGAGTAGCAGGTCAAAGCCGAGGGTGTGGAACCAGCCAAGGCCTGCATCATGAACTTGAACATACATTTCAGAGGCAGAGGGGAAAGTGTGCGGGTGGATGTTTCATGAACTTGGGCAGATCTCGAGCCTCTCTGAGTCCCATTTATCATCTATCTGGGCAGTGAAGTATATGGACAATTACTCCCCAAGGGTCCTCTCAGCTCTGACACACTGCTATTGGTCAACAAGCGCGCTCTTGAATGTTCTAGCATCGCTCTGGTCACAGGGACTACAGGAATGATAAACTCCTGCTGATGCCCTCAGGGGGTCCCTGGGCCTCAGGGCCCCAGTCCTTCTTATATACTGGCCCCTGGAGATTGATGGACCAGTATCAAGTTCCAGAATAGAAGATTCTCTAGAAACTCACAAAAGAACCCTCACAGGGTGGAAATGCCCATGTCACTAAAGGTCAAAAAGGACACTACATTTGAGAAGTGGGCTGAGGTAAGCAACGGGAGAATGATGGAGAAGTGGAGCATGAAGTGCTGTACCCCTCCCCCTGCCCCCACTCCCATCCCCAAAGGCATTCAGTGTCGAGTCTTGGAAACTTCTATCCTGGCCCAACCAAATCTATTTGTAGCTTATGTTCTGCCAAGAGCCTGCCAGTTTGCTTCCCACCAGTTGTGGTCTCCAATTTTTTTGACCGTGTACTACTTTTAGAGAAATATTTTTGAGTTTATATCCCGTGATATGTATATTTATAAACTAGATATGTGTAAAACCGTGCTAATGGATTTTATAAATCATAAAACATACGAAGCATGAAAACAAAGAGGTGATAAAATACACGTGACTAGAAATTCCACTATTTTCTTCTTGGACCCTAACGGGTCACTCTCTGCTTTATAGCCACATGATGGAGGAAGACAAAAAAGAAAGGTATAAACATGTGTTGTGATCTATTATCCTTCAAGCCTTGTTCTCAATGGTCTGCATGTCCCAATCGTTCATTCATTCAACAGACTTTCATTGAGCTGGACACCAGGGGATCGAGGGACGAATAAGACAGACTTCAGGAGTTTACAATCCAGTCAGAAGAAACAGACAATAATCAGATACACAAACAACCAAGGTAAGGTTGGTTTGTGAGAAGCTGATGCAGTGATATCATGGTGAGCGGCAGGGGAAGACATGGGGAGCTAGTTTAGATAAGTGGTTAAGGAAAGTCTCTCTGAGCTAAGAACTGAGGATGAAAAGAAGCCAACAGAGGGAACAGAAAGTGCCAAGTCTGCAAGGTGAGAAAGATCTTGATGTTTTTTGAGAAAGAGAAAAGAGGCCAGCATGTGTTGGGTGGGGAAAGTGAGGGGGGAGAGTGGCGGATTTTATTCTTGGTGCCATGGGAAACTATTAGGCAGTTTTTAAGCATTGAGCAATGGGATCTGATTTAAATTTTTAAAAGACTGCTATGCCTGCTATAATGGACTGGAGGGGGTTCCAGGAAGATGGGGAAGTAAGGAGGCTACATGGAAACAAAGAGAAGCGTGATATATATATAAATCTCATAACAATCCTACAATAATGAACTTGCAAGGTTGGCATTATTATTCCCATTGTACATATGAGGAAACTGAGGCTGAGGGGAGGTAAATAACTTGCCTCAGATCACACAGCTAGTAAGTGATGAAAGCAGGATTCATCCAGGTCTGCCTGGCTTCCTTCCTGTCCTACTCAGAATTCTAATTATGTTTCCTGCTCCTGGGAACCATTCACCAGGACAATACAGGGTTTTCCTGTCTCAATCTTGAAAAATCACTGGAAATTCTGAACAACGATTTAAAAAAAAAAAAAGGTGAGGGGGTGGGTAGATCGAAGATTATTTGACCCTGCAACCAGCCAAGGGTATATAAGTGATTAAAACAGTCCATTCCACCCGTTTTCATAAACATGCTGAGTTCACTAGAGCTCTGAGTAAGGGAAAAACCATTCTCTCCTTTGGAGGGGGGAGTGGACAGGAGGAGAGTGACGATGATGTATTTGGAAATAGAAAAATAAAAAGCTGCCAACTTGTACCTTCAAGGAAAGCCCAGGGGCAAGGGGCCAAGATGGGGGAAGTAACTTGCCAAATCCCTCCTCACAGCCCCCAAAGTTATCCGTGTGAAAAAGAAGGTGGAATTATCCCAACCAAAGACATGAAGTCCTTTGCAGAGCACTTTGTTAGCAAAGCTTAGCATCCCTGTCACTATGCAAAGCGCGCTGGAATGTTGCCATGGCAACAGGCAGCTGGGTGTCTGAATCAGCTCAAGGCCTCACCAGAAAGGCCCAAGCCAATGGGCACATCTTCCAGAGGCTGGGGTGGTGGGGGCCAGAGGGAGGATGGGAGGGACATGGTTTTGTTAATATCGATGAGGGGCCCCGTGCTCCCTCCCAGATGACCAGGGCCCAAAGGCTGCATCTTTGTGAAGTATTTCTTGTTACCAGAGATGTCTAATTTCCACAAAACACAACAGCCCAGATTGGCATGACCCATTTCCCTCATTCTCCCCTGGTGGTCTCCCCCCTCACCCACCCTTTCTTTTATGAGTGTCTGGATAATGAGAGAAAACAGAAACATCCAACCACTGTGAAACAAAACTCCCTTGTAAGTATAGGAAGAAACCAAAGTCCAGAGAGGGAAACTGACTGGCTGAAGTTTGCACGGCCTTGGTGGTGCCAGGGTCAGACCACAGCCCCCCTGACTCCTGATGTGGTGTAAATTTCACCATAATGCACTTCTTTCCCTGGACTCTGAAAAGGGAGGAAAGTGAATCAGCATTGACAGAGCCTCTTGGTGGACCTAGTTAACACTGTGCTCAGTTCTTTTGCATTCCTCGGAGCGCATCTGCACCACAAACCCTGCAAGGGAGCTATTATTATCCTTATTTCATATGTTAAGAAACCGAAGCTCAGAGAGGTCAAGGAATTAGCTCAAGGTCACACAGCTATACTAAGCTGGCATTAGATTTCAGCCTAGTCTTTCTGCACTTCACCACATGGCTTCACACTTGCAATGTCAAACACACTTCTTGAGTGAGGGATGACATAATTGCAAATGATTCTAGATGCTGTCCCCCCTCTTACACTTATGGCAAGACAGTGTGGCAGATGAGAACAAGCTACCACACAATGAAGACCAGTGGCCAATGATACATCTCCCTGGAGAGAGTATCATTTCTTCATTGCTAAAGTGAAAATAATACTTTTGGGTTGCTATAAGGATGAATAAGAATGTATATAAAGTGCATGGAACAAGGTCTGATGCATAGAAAGCACTCAATAAATGTCAGTTTCTATTAAGATTATTCTTTTTAGGGACCAGCTCAAATTCACCCCAACTGCTCCAGCCTTCGTCTCATGCAATTCAGTCTCATTCCCCAGTCATCCATTAGCTGCTGGTTGCCAATTGCACAGAGGATTCTGCCAGAGGAAGGGGACGGCAGCAAGATACTGAGCTAGTCCTTAAAGAATTGCCAGTAAAATGAGAGCCGGAGAGACTTGAGCACAGGCATAAAGGTATGAAAGTACCCAGTGTTTAGGGGAGAACCAGGAGTGATTTAGTAGAGTCATAGCAGAAGATGAAGTAGTTGAGAAGATGAGTAGAAATATCACGAGAAGGAGTGTGCACTTTATCTCGAAGGTGATAGGGAGCTACAAAAGCTTGTAGACAGAGGAATGGCCTGAAAAAGATCAGGGTGGCTACAATGCGGAAGGCTGACTGGAGAGAGGCCAGGAGACCAGGCAGGGGGCTGGGAAAGGGGTCCAGGTGAGAAGTGTTGAGGGTCTGCCCTGGAGACAAGCTGCGAAGCCAGAGACAGCTGAGCAGACAGAGGTGGGGATGTGGAGTTAGAATGGGTGGTGGGGCCATTCCCTGAGTTAGGGAACCCCGGACGTGGAGCAGGTGCTGGTGGAGGTGGAGGTGGGGGTGGGGGAGGAGGCAGGGTGGGAGGGGAGCTCAACTTGGACACGGCGTGAGATGCCTCTGGGAGCTGCTGTCCAGGAGGCAGTGGACATATGTGTCTCGAGCTCAGGGCTTGGAGATATAAATGGAGCTGTCACTAGCTCTTGGGTGTATTTCAAGCCAAAGAGTGGATGCGACCGTCCAGTGTGAGTGGGGAGAACAGGAAGAGAATGAAGCACGAACATTTAAACTTTGCATCAGGAATTTCTGGGTCTCTTCCTTGCTCAGCAATCGCAGCCTTCCCACTGTACTACTTCAACATTTGTGACGCTGCCGCCAAGATGTTCCTACCATGTGGTGCACAGTCCAGGCAAGGGAGTGGGGGTCCTTGACAGGAAGATTTTCTAGAAGAGGGATTTGATCATCTCAACAGGTCATGAAGTAAGGGGCAAGCAGGGAAGTATTGGGAAGCTGTCAAGCCCATGGGGGCAGATACAAACTTTCCAAAATTCAAATTTTCACTTGAAAGCACAAATGTTATCTTTGGTGATATTGTCAGTCGTTTTCCTTGAAGTGGAAGGCTCACTCCATTCATTTTTGAGAGAATGTCTGCCAAATACCCTAGCCTGAATACCCGATAGCTTGTCTGCCAGCTGTTCTTTCAAGTAAAAGTGGGGTTCCATGAAAAGAGAGGCCTGTTGAGCTCACACCCCCAAACAATAGCACAAATGCATTTCCTGGAGACAACCATCATTCTTCAGTGTGCAGCAGAAGTGCTGTATGTGTTCTTCCCGTTTGGTCACACAGAATATTAAAAAGGTGTGCATGTCAGGGTCAAGATTTAATAGAATTAACTATTTCTGCTGCTTTATCAAAGCCATTTTTTCTTTTTTTACATGGACAGGCACCGGGAATCGAACCCGGGTCCTCTGGCATGGCAGGCAAGCATTCTTGCCTGCTGAGCCACCGTGGCCAGGCCTCAAAACCATTTTTAAATTAAATTGGCTTTCTCTTTTATAGGGTCTCCCAGGAAAAAAAAAAGGGCGATTTTTAAATCTCAATGTTCAAAACACTCCTGCTTCTATTAAACAATTGATTTGCTTTTATTTCTGAATGTTATAACTGATCACACCTCCCAGAAAACTTAAAGTCAAATTTGAGACCCACATCTATCAAGAAGGGATTTCCTTACATTCACTTTCTGTTGCCATTTCTTCATCAGCTACCCATTTTCCCTTTGCCTCATCTTTCTCCCTAACATCTAATATAGGCTCTCTTCAAGTATTGGATGTATCTTTGTAAGTCACCTTAAATCCTTTTTGGAATAAGTCAAGGTATAAATAATTTTTTACAAAACGAACAAAATTCCTGGGTCTGTCCCCCATACCTCCCTCAAGAGTGATCAGCAAGGCGCAAGGAGAAAGATACTTCAAAAACAAACAAACAAACAAACGACAGAAACCTAATTGGAGGTCAATCGATTTCCGGGCTATATGTGTCAAAGCTGAGGTCTTGCAGCTTCCAAGCACGCAAAGCAATTTAGGACTCGTGTTCCCATGGCAACTGTACAGCCTGGTTGGAGAAGATGCAGCCTCCTGGTTTCTGGGGGAACTCTGGCTGCTGAGCGCGTGACTTCCTCCGAGTCTGAGCACTTAGATGCTCCAGGGCTCTCTATTAACTGAGAGTTTTGGATTTGGACTTAATTGAAAAGGTCGTTGTTGGGGAGAGGTGAAAATGGGGCGATAGCAAGGTAGAGCTCCAATGCTTGAAGTTAGTTAACACTCTTTTTTTTCTTCTCTTTCTTCCCCCTTCTAAGGAGGAAATTAGGAAGCAGGAAATAGGGCATCAGTAGAAAGATCCACATTCAGCTGTCCTTTCTCAAAGGGTCCAAAAGAGGAAAGAGTGATGGGGTATAGACCTGGGACAGTTGACTTCATTAGCATATTTAAAGCCCCGACCTAAATTGATTGCTTTGTGCCTCCATCGAAGAAAGGTTTTGTTAACCGCAGGGGGAGGGGCTGCATGGAAACTAGAAAAGGGAAAAGCCCAAAAGAACTAAAATGGGGCAAGGGCAATGAATATCACCCTCACAGTAGGGGAGAATACAGATGAGTATTTATTTGAGGAGGGAAGACTTTCTAAGCAGAAAAATCACTAACAAAAATACCAACATATTTGGCAGCACATTCTATTTTTTTAATGTGAGCACACCCCAAAACACAATAAACCAAAATCAAAGACAAAATAGCAAACTGGGAAATAAAAAGATATTAGCAGCATAGGACAGTGAGAGGTTTAATCTGTTTAGTATATAAAGAGCTTTAAGTAATAAGCACTCTACCAATAAGTAAAAAAGCACACACATTTTACTTTTATAATCAGAAAAAAAAAACCCAACTCTATTTAAAAAGAGAGAGGAGACAAGAAGAACATGTCATTCTTTGAAAGGGAAGCTATTAAAAATCACAGAAGGTGGATGAGTTCAAACAACTGTGTAAGTGGCCCAGGAAAGAGATAGTTGTGTAAACGCTCTGCTGATTTGTGCTGAGGAGATGAGAGTAGGAGTCTCCCGAAGCTTTTTGCATCAATCCAAAGGCAATCAATTTAAAACAAACCATCAGAATGGTACTGGAACATGTCATTGACATGTGCAAGCAGGAGGGCTCTGCTAGCCATACGGTATAGAAAGAGGAACACTACAGAGAACATGTTGCGGCATCTCCAGTACTATGGGGAGAGGCTAAGGCATATTCCAGCATCTAGAGCAGAGCCTGGATCAGTGAGGCCCTGTTGATGAGGCTGTGAGGTTCTCTTCATGATGACCAGCTCCTAGATGGAGTCTGTTCCCATCAAGCCTTTAAGGGATTCACCTGGCTTCTCAGAGACCTCCCCCAGAGCCTGTTGCGACTCTCAATCCCAGGCTTTGGAAGAGGAAGCAGGCCTCTCCTGTGTTGCCATAGGAGAAGCTTGAGGCCTATTATATGCTGGGCATGAAATGGGGGTGGAGGGACCCCCAAATAAGGGATTACAAACAGTTCCCAGTCTACCGGAGGAGATAACATGCAACTTGTGAAAGAAACAGCTTTTGAGATGGGCTTTGAAGGTTGGATAAGAGATGTAGTCAGAGGCTTTATATTGGAAGTGAAGGCAAAGACGTGAGGGGGTGAGGTGATCTCTGGTCTGCAGCTCCCAAATCCTAATGAGGCTAGGCTCATATTCAGCTCTGGCCATTATGTTCTTCTTAATCTCTCCCCCTGGAAGGGTATTGTTTTTCATTTCCCTTCCCCAAAGTTGGGACTTATTGTTATGGGCTGTTTAAACAAGGTGCCAATCTGACTGGGCAAAGGCCGGAAATGTTTCCACACAGGAAAGGCTCTCATAAGATCACTGTTGCCTATTGCAAATGGAAATCAAGCCTCCTGCTACCAAAGACATGAAGGCTGGATCACAGAAGCACCTTCAACAGGTTTAATAAGAAAGAAAATTCTTTTTCTCTATTAGCAACTGGGAATGAAGTATCTACAGAAGGGCTGAGCTGGCAACGTTGGCTGAGCAGCATGAAGTGAAAGCTCTGAGAGAAAGGTGGCCCTGGGAAGGCCACCTGCCACCTTCCTTCTTCACACAAGAATATGACAAGTTTGAAAATCACCATGGCAACCAACCCAAATAGGATAGGCCAGGTGAGAGTGTCCTATGCTCCTAGAGGAATTGGAGAGGGACATAGGGGAAGTTGGAGTAGGAGGCGGAAGGGTGGGGAGCACTGGAGAGTAGCCAGGTCCTTGCTCTGTTCCCTCCCTCACTCCCAAGCCCACATCTTTCAACTCAGACCCCTAGTCTTGTTTCAGAAATCATGGGGCCTCTCACACTCAGGGCATCTGGCTTGGAGGCCACAGGTTCTTGACTTCCTGGCTGCCTCTGTGACCTAACTGAAACATGGTTCTCTTCTGTCAACTTTTCCAAGTTTTTCATTGCCTGACCAACCATTCATGCAAGCAAGCTTGTTGTCTTTGCTATGCGGTGCCAGGCACTGGGACAGAAACAGTGAATTGGGCATCCAACCAGGTATGCCTCAGAAGATCGAAGGTGCTACTTGCTCAAGCATGTTGTTTCTCATCTCCTCACATTAGAAGCTCCACAAAGGCTAGGGGCCTTGGCTGGCTCAACTACCACTCAGCATCTGGCAGAGTAGTGTGCAATACATATTTGTTTAATCTGTTGAAGGCATTGTATGTGACAAGGGGAAACAAGAACCATGTTGGCCAAACTTACTCTCCAAGCAAGAGAGGCAAGGGGCTTTATGTCTGATTTTCTCAAGCTGCTGGGATAAATGTGGTAATAAAAGGATAAGTATTGTCTAAAGCACAGTAGGAACTAAAGGAGGGCAGGGTGGGGCTTTGCCTGGAGGCATCTGGGAAGGCTTCCAGAGGAGGTGTCATTGAGGTAAGTTTTGAAGAATAGTTTTCTCAGGTGGAAAAGAACACTGGGAATAAGTGTAGGGAATGGCTGCATGACTGAAGGTGGGCAGGCAACAGATTGGGATGCTCATCAGAGGCCTGTGGTAGAAAACTTTGGAGGGACCATTGAATTCAGGAGTGCATGCCAGGAGCAGGTTGTAGAAAATAAATGTTAGAAAGGTTGCCTGGAACCATCTTGTGGAAAGCGTTACATTCCAGGTAAAGGAGTCCCTCAGGAACATGTTGTGGGAGAAGGAGATTTTAAATAAGATTGACCTGGCAGTGATATGGGAGAAGCAAAAGGATCAGGTAAGAGATGATCATGTGCATGACAACATCTAGGACATGTGTTTGCAGTGAGAAGGGAGTGCGGAGGGCAGAATGTTGAAATGTTGACAGGGACCTGGGGAAAAAAGTTGCCTCATACATTACTGGTGGGCCTATATATTGGTATAGCACCTTGAAGAGCAGTTTTGCAATATCTATGCATACATCTCAACTCAGCCATTTATTTGACTTCTAGGTACAGACAGCTGAAAACTTTCACATGTGCACGGGGAAACAGGTACAGGGATGTTCACCTCACCATTGATGGTAATGGTGAAAAAAAGAGAAACAACCACAGTTTCTATCAACTGGAGATTAGAGAAATAGATTCTATTAGGGTCATATAGTGGAATACTATATAGCGGCAAACACAAACAAACTACATCTATATGCATAAAAGGAATAGATTCCAAAAACAATGCTGAGTGAAAAAAAGTACATTTTAAAAAGTTATTTCATAGAGAATGATTTTTTTCTGTGGCAAACATGACACAAATGTTAGCATTTGTTCACTTTGGGTGGACAGTACAGGGGCATTTAGTATATCCACTGGCTTTTTAAACACATTTTTTTAAGTAAAAAAGAAAAAGAGGGGAGGGATGAAAGAGACAGAGCTGGCCAGTTCCACCTCTAACAAATAGAACTCTACAGACCCTTACTGAAGGATGTCACAGCCATGATGAGGAAAAATAAGAGGGAAGAAATCCCACAGTTCATAATAAACGCCACATCCCAGAGTCTGGGCTCAGTGTCACCCTTACCACAAGGGTGGCTTAACTCAGTTAAGAAGTGAAAGTGACCCAAGATGGAGAACAGTGATTTAGAGCTTTTGCCAGACTCAGATGCAAAGTCACGTGGAGAGGAGAATTTACACATATGCTCCTCACCTGAGAAACAGCCCATCCCTGTGGGGTATCCAAAGGCAGCAGCCAAAGTGGCAGGTCCAGCCTCTGCCACGGGCTGGAGGAGGCCTTCCGGAAGGGAGGAAGGGAAGGAGGGTTTTCAGGGCATTGGACCGAGAGAGAAAGACAGTGAAATCAAAGAGAATATAAGGGCGGGCCACAGTGGCTCAGCAGGCAGAGTTCTTGCCTGCCATGCCAGAGATCCAGGTTCAATTCCCGGTGCCTGCCCATGCAAACAAAGAAAAAAAAAAGAGAGTATAAGCTCCAGGAGGATTTATTTGCATCTGTTTTATTCACTGCTGTGTTCCCACCATCCTCAAACAGTGCCTGGTACATAGTAGGTGCTCAATAAATATGTGTGAGGTCATGAAAGGGAGCAGTGAGTGACACAGAGTGGAAGGGAGAAAGCTGCAGAGTCCCCAGCTTTTCCTCATCTTGATTGCTCAAATAACCAGATTTTAGATGTACCAAAACAGGAACTCATGATTTATCTAATGAATTTATACCACTGCCTGCAGCAGGAGCTGGGCACTGGGATTGAGGCATTGGGTGGAGAACAGGTGATGGATCTATAGAGCAGTGAGGCTCCAGAAAGAATAAAGAGCTAGAAGGTTTAGGCAGGAAATTCTCCTAAAAAATGAAAATCTGCATGAGCGGAACAGGTATGGAAAGTATGTTTTTTGGAAGCAACATGGATACAGAAAGAATAAAGAAGGGAGGTGGACCTTACCCCCACTGGGCACTAGGAGCCCAAAAGGCACTTTTGTGCATATTTGAAAAAGGTTCCTCCTCCTGCTGACTGCACAGCTTGGAGAGCTACCATGCCTTTGAGAGAATTAGGGAAAAGTGGCCCCAGGATGAAACGCTTGGTGATTAGTGTTCCGGTTGGATTTCATACCCCACTCTGGAACTTTTTACAAAACCATACAGAGCAGCCCTGACACCTAAGTTAGCATTCTGGATTCTTCCTAGTTTCCCATCATTCTACAGCCCATTGCCATCTGATACCTGCTACCACCTTGGGTGCCACCTCATCTCACAGCCCCTGCCAGTCTGCATTGCCTTGGACCACAGCTACATTGCAACAAGGACCTTCTCCCAGCAAGAAGGTATGTTGAAGCCAAGAGACAAAATTCAGTTCTTGGGTGAATTTGGAATATTATTCTTTGCGCAAAGACTCTGTTCTATTATCAGGAGCAGCTTGACTGCCTCAATTAGGAAGGTAAGTTCTTTTCTACCCTCCCTATAAAGGCCAAGTAAAATCCAAGAAGCCGGAGGTCAGACACAAGCTGCTGCACCCCCTAGTGTTGCCTAAAAGAAATGTTGATGCCATTTCTTCTATCACTCTGCTGGAGAAATAAAGGGGCCCCCAAGGCCATCCCCAGGTGAACTTTCAAGTCTGTCTGAACATCTGTGTTGGAAACAGTGGGGATACAGCATCACTACTCTCCTTGATGACCCCGATGGTAACATGATGCCCCTTACTCAGGCAAGAGAATGTAGCCTACTAATTTTGAGAAAGTGGCAGCCATCAGATGGGAACTCTGTCACTCTGACCCCCTTCCTAATCCCCAAGAAAGTTAGCTGGATCTGCCCCTTTCTGACCTCGTTTCTCTTCAGGACGACAGGTCGTGGAGACAGAGTTAGTTCACATAAAGTGTTCAGCTTAGTGCCTGTCATATAGTAGTTACTCAACAGTTATTGGCACTGAACCAGTCTGGGTAGCTGGGTCTGGGTCGGAGAGCCATGAAACCAAGGTTTGTTTCAGGAGCAAGGCCCTACAAAAAAGGCTTCTGGCCATTTCCTGGCTGGATCCCGCAGAGCTTGGGGTCCATTCCTTTGCTTAGATAATTTGGCAACCCTTTCATCCTGACACTCTTGGCTTCCCATCTTGCCTTGTCTTGACCTATTTAGAGAGGAACTGACTGAGAGATCCTAAGGGCTGCTAGTGCTATGAGTTGGCCTCAGGCACCAGGCTGCACCATGGCATGAGGCATGTCTTCATGGCCAGCCCAGCATGCGGGGCCTCACAATGGTTGGGAGAGAAAGCTACTAGATGGTTCTCATCCTGAGACACTTGCAGGGGAGATAGCTATTGAGCTAAAAAGTTTGTACTTGGGGTCACACCCAATTTCAGCAGACAAGATTTGGAGAACAAAGAAAGGCCCCAAAGTATCTCCTCTTGTCATCCACTGGCTGTGGCCCAAGGCTCCACTATTAGAATGTTTCATTTCATGGCCATATCCATTTTTCTCTGTGAGAATGTAAAAGTTTTAAGGATAGGAGCACAGTTAGTCTCCAATGTTGATGGTTTCTGTGGAACAGTTTACTAAGCAAAGTCTCTGTAAAACTGTAAAACACCGTTTAAGTACCAACTTCCTTCTACCACTGCTCACCACCACCCCCTCATTGAGAAATAAAGAACCAAACACAAGTAAAAGAAGCACCATGGTGGTGAGTCCTTGGGGAAAAGCATGAGGCCATTAGACTCCTAGTTTGCTTTCAGGATGGTGGGTGAAGAGGATGATGAAGTGAGGTGTGTATGTGTGTGTATGTGTGTGTGTGCATGCATGGATAAGGGTGCAGCCATGTATTAGCTTCACCACCTTCAAGGTGAATGACAGCTAAAGTGTATGCACAGTGCATTGCCTTCTGAATTAAACAAACCTAGGGTTTTCATCCCAGCTTGGCTGCTTATTAGCTGTGTGACTTTGGAGAAGTTACTTAACCTCTCTGAATCTCACTCTTCCTATCTGTACAACTCTGATAATGATGATAATATTGCAAATGGATAATGTTGCTTGAGAGCTTAAATGAGAAAAGATGCACCAGAGAAACTTAGCCCAGTGCCTAGCATGGGGGCACCTATTTATTGCATCTGAATTTTGCTCTGGGCCAGCCATAAGGGCTTTTCTGGCAAGGTGAAGACAACGAGAAACAGAAACACTGGACAAAGGTGACCCCTGAAGATTTGGTCACAGGGTATGTCCTTGAAATGTTTTCAGAGACTAAAGCATAACCCTCAGCCCAGAATTTTGGAGCCAGAATCCAAACGGCATGGCTCATTTATCAGCCCCTCTCCTTTAGACAGACCCTTGACTTTAATAAGTCTTCTGCATTTATAACCACAGGATGAGGAGGAAATGGGCCAGATTCCTTAGCAATAATGAACACTGCCAGCTCACTTTTATATGAGCCAAGTGCATCAGGATCATTCTGATTAGCTCATTCTCACATCAGCCTTTAGGAGGTATAAGGAGTATTTTTTTTTCATCGTTTTAAAGATGTGGGAATTGGGAAGCACAAACTTTCTGCCATTTCCAACACTTTGCCTAGTCAAATCCTCTTTCTAGATATATGGGGTTGCCTTACTGATGGTAAGATTTTAGGAGTGGATTCTTCAGAGTCCAGTGCCATTCAATGCTCTTCCCGGAAGACAGATTGCCTGGTGTTGTCTAAAAGACTGCCTTTTACCTATCAGATGAGGCTGTGGGCAGTTCTTGCAGCAAAGAAATGACAAACCTTAAAAGGTTAGGAATGCAGGGCTCAGAAGAAAAGGACCAATGAACGTGCTTAGCAACATCCAAGGACCAACAGGAGGTGAGCCCTTCTGTTTGCATGAGGCATTCTTGATTTTCATTGGCCATGAGCATGAAACTGTCTAACTGAACTGATGGGGGTGGGGATGGAGGTGGAGGTGGGGGTGGTGGTGGGGGTGGTGCTGCAGCTCAGTTTAGGTATTTAGACCTGTCCATGCAAGGGGCTTCAGAAAACTGAGGAAGCTCCCACTCAAGTCCTTGGCACCGGTAGGTTTTACTTCACATCAGAAAAACCAGTCACTTGGCTGACTTTTGCTTTTGCCAGGTGTCTGCACAAATGCAAATAGTGCAGGCCATAATATCAAAAGGCACACATGGGCATTTTCCACCCCTCAAGTGAAGTAAAAGCTATTTATATGTCAGTCCCTGCCTGTCCTAGGACCATCTCAAGTCAGTAGGGACAATCAAAGACCTTTTTCTCTCTTAGACTGGCCCAGCCTTGGAATCAGAGTGAAGCCAGCCTGACCCAGCCTTCACTTTTCAGCAAATCTGTAGGAGAGGGGGCGGCTGACTGTGTAGGCTGCCCTGGGCCTTGTACCTGAGGCTGGGAAGGAGCTGAGTCCAAGAGGCTGTGGAAGCTTTCAACCTTCCACCTCCCTTCCACCCTTGCCATGAAGGGTTGGTTTCCTTGGTCAGCCATTGTGCACAGGGTCAATGACCTTGACTCTCTGCCAGCCCCACCCCACAAGTGCCCTGGCTCCCAGACCTGAGATATGGCTGGCAGCTGGAGAGCCTTGGTTGGCAGATCTGGTTGCTGGCATCCCCTCCCTTCCCTCATTGCTGGTACTTTGCTTATTCTCTCATGCCTTGTGTGGGCCTGCGGGACAGGCAGTTGGATTTCCACCACATGCCAAGGATTGCTATTGCACCCTGCTCCCCTGCATTCCCCAGACACTGCCATCTGTCCTAAATTTGCCTTGAGTTTTCTCTATAGTGCTTAGACTCTTGGCATTGTACTCAGACAGTTTCTCATGCACAGGCTTGGCTGCTATTTTTTCTTAGCATCTACTGTATGCTAGGAACTGGGCAGGTTGTTAGGTCCTAGTTGTCTCCAGTCTTTTTGCTCCGGTGCCAGTCTTTGACACCAGTGGCCCCATATCCCTACATGGGAGTTTCCATCATGCTATGTAGACAGGACCACATCAGTCATGAAATTCACGTGGGCCATTGTTCTTATGTAATCTTCAAGGTTATGTGAGTGGGTGGGGGAACAAAACATGCATGGGGAGGGGAAGGGAGCAAACTGACAAGCACACTGGTTGATACTCATGGTGAGGAGGGCTTGAGCTCTTGTTTAGGGAAAGGTACTTTCCCTTCCTCCCAGCTGGGGGAAGATTTCCAAAAATAGGTAGAATCTGAATTCAGTCTGTGGTCCTAAATCCTGGTCTCTCATTGTTTCAGGTGCACCCTGAGCATGAGAGAACCCCCTCAAAAGCCACAACTTCCTCCACTACTGCCACGTTGGCCCTGTTCATCTGACTCAGCTTCTCTGGCTTCCTGATGTGCATTCATTTCCTCCATTGTGCCAGTAGCTCTGTCTTAAATTTCAGTCTGCTGGGCCTAGGACTGGCCTCTGCCCCCTCAGCTCCCTACCTCTTCTCTCACGTGGTCACAGCACTGATACATCCCACCCAGATTGGCTCCCCAAGCCCTTCCCAATCAGCCTAAGAACCAGGGCTGAGGTTTATGCATCCCTGTTTCCCTATCACCCAGAGGGTGTGCCATAAAGGAAAAGCATGATAAGTGTTGCCAGAGCAAATGAATGCACTCATACTTGAGTGTAAGACTCAACTGGTTTCCTCACTGCATGTCCAGTTTATTGTGTGCTTGCAGAGTCTCCACTCCTTTCTACAATTTGGGTTTTCATTTGCCTGGAGTGGGGGAAGGACAAGGGCTTAGGAACACCGGCCCCTGGTGAGATGAAGAACAAATATAGGCCAAAATAATCCACTGTGTGTCTCCCAAAGGACAGGGAATACATTGGTCAAGAGAGTCCTCAGGAAGTCTTTAGTGCATGGGGGTCTCTGAGAAAAGCAGCCGTAGGAGTAAAGGGAGCTGAAATGTGTGCATGGGGGCATTAAAGTTGTTTCTGAGGGATCGAAGTATAATAGAAAGAGTCCAGGCTTGAGGCTAGAGTGCCTAGGGTTGACTCCCAGCGCTGCCATTTACTTGGAGCAATTTCTCAAGGAAACGTTTTGCTGCTTCAGTTTCCTCATTTGTAAAATGGGAATCATAATACTGTGTGCCTCATAGAGTTAGTACAAAGATTAGAAATGATACCTGTCAAGGTACCTGGTAATGTAGAATGCTCTTAATGAAGGGCATATATTAATATTAATATCATTAATAATATTTGGCATGTGATTGCTACTGATGAATAAAGTTCAACCTAGTTAAATTTGCAGAGACCACAAATAGTATCATGGGGGTGAAAGTATGTGTGAAGGTGGGTCATATTATCGAGGAATTTCATTTTAGGATAGTAAATAAAGTGATAGAAAAGTGGCCACACAAAAGGGTCTGAGTGGATTGAGAGCCACTGAAGTAGAGCAAAAAGCCTGCTGTGGTTAATTGTGTGCATGCCCAGCTTCTTCTAGCCAACTGTAGCCCCTCAGCGGCAAGACTGAATCCAACTCCTTTCCCTCCTCTTCCCTACCACCCTGCATACTTAGCCCAGGCCCAGCAGAGAACAGAAGTGTGAGAGTGAGAGGATAACGAAAGAATTCTGAATAAGAGAGCTACCTTCCTCGGTTTATGAGAGCCCTCCCTCCCTCCATTCCTCGCCCCTCCCTCCCTCCCTCCCTTCCTTCCTTCCATAAACTAATTAAGATGGAGCAGGCACACAATAGGTCTCAGTTCCTACCTTAAACCCAGACCCAAGGTTCCTGATGCACTAGGAAATTCTTGTGGCCCCTTTCTTTGGCTCAGAGACTGTCCTCAGGCTCCCTTTTTTTTTCTCCTTCCCCCAATTGTCATGTAATCTCCTAGCCTCTGTTAAGGACTTGGACTGATACTGCTCAGTTTGGATTTCAGCTTTACTCTGAGATTCAGCCTCTGTAATCCTCTTCCACAGCTCCTCCCTTCTCTGCCTACAACTAGGTGCAGCTCAATTCCTACTCGCCCCTCCAGTTCCAGGAAACGCCACCCCAGCCTTGACCTAAAACCCCAAGATCCTACTGGCCTGAAAAGTGGATGGGGAGTGAGGACCAGATCACAGCCAAAGGGAACAGAGAGCAATTGAGCCCTGTCCTCCGGGAGGAAGTAAGTAGAGCAGAGCATGGAGAAACAGCCAGGCCAAGGAGGGAGTCAGCCTGTCACAGTCCTATCCTAGAGCCCCACCGGGGGTGACCTGGAACCGCCAAGCTCTCAAAGGCAGGGAGGCAGGCTGCCCACCACCACATCATCTAGGTGAGCGTGGAGCCTGCAGCCCAATGAGCATCGCTTCAGGCTTTTGTTTCAATGATTGGCTTACTCTGCTTGACCCTGTGATTTGAACACATTCTAGATATGTTCTCGCTGAAATTACATGGCCCAGGGATTGGAAAGAGAGATTGAGAGGGAAGAGTAGATAAAGCACCCAAGGAGCAGGGCCTCAGAGAGTGGCCTCATCCAAGATGCCGGGCAAGGCCCTTGTCTCCGGGCAAGGCCTTTGTCTCCAGGCAAGGCCTCCAGTCTCTTCCAGGCTCCACCCTAGGCCAGTCTACTCCCTGTTTCTCAAAGGTACTTGGGATCTGTGGCAGCTGCTTCTGGCAGGCCTGACAAGGAAGCCCAGAACTGAAGGGTAAGGGGGAAAGAGAAGACAAGCAGAATCAAGCGTGGGCAGCTTCTGAAAGAACTTCTGTACGTCTCCCTTCTTATACTCCTTTTGGTTGCCGTCCCACCCCCAGCCCTAGACTGCTAAGAAATGCTGGCTAAGGGCCAGATTGGGATGAGTGAATACAGCGAAGATGCTGAATTTTTGGAACCAGAAAGGAAAAGAAGGAGGTGCCATGCAACTCTACCATTTTTCTGTCTCCAACTTCTTGGGTCTTATTTGTGCTATCTTCTATTTTAAAGCCAATCTTGAAAGTCAAATTGATGTCACTTTTGCATCCCCCAGTGGTTGGGCTATTTGAGGAGGGGAAAGGCAAGGCATCTGGTCCTAGCATTTCTTCCCAGTCTCATTTCTTGCTTGCCGCCTCTGTTCTCCGTTATAGTCATACCAGAAGTCACAAATGAGTGGCTGGTGGACATATTTTTTTGGTGCACCTTAGAAATTTGAAAGAGTTGCTAATGTTGAAAAATGACAATAAAAACAATCTGGATTTCTGGCATCACTTGAAAAACTGGACAATGTGGCAGCACTGGGCCAATGATTCCACATGACAACTAGAGCAGAGTTAGGAGGAGTTGTTGCTTAGGGGGTTCAAGGGTAGCTTAGTAATACAATTCTCACCCACCATATAAGAGACCCAGGTTTGATTCCTGGTCCATGTACTTCCCCCCCAAAAACCAACCAAACAAACAAATATTCCACAAATGGTGGTGCAATAACGGGATACTCACATGGAAAAATAATGAAATGTGGCCCAACCATACAATATACAAAAAAAAAAAAAAAAAAAGAGGAGCTGTTCCCTTAGGCAGGGCACAGACTTCCTAGTTTCCTGCAGTCTCCATACCTCCTGACGGTACTCCAGGCACAGAAGGGCATTTATCAATGCTTGTGTCAGTTTGTGCTTGTTTATAAATATAAACTTGCTTCAATCATTTACATTAACTTCCTGAGTCTTTACAGCATTTGAGTTGAGAACCCTGATTTGCACCCCAAACACACCTCCACATTTGACTTTATTTTCCCCTCTATATGGAATGCCACCCCTAGCTTACCTGGAAAACATTTACCCATTCTCTAAGACCCTACTGAAAACTTACCTCTGTGAAGCCTTCCCTAACTCATGCAAGCAGAGTTGGGAACTTCATCTTCGGGGTTCTCACAGCATCTAGTCTAATGCTCCATGGTTTGTTATTTCCTCACTGTATTGTAATTATGCATGTATATGACCGTTTCTGCTATGAAACTATATAGCTCCTCAAGGGCAGGGACTGAGTTTTCTTCATCCTTGAATCTCCAGCTGCTAGCACATGGTAGACACTCAAATGTTTATTGAGTAAATGCTTGAATGACTAACTGAAGGAATGAAAAGCACTCACTCAATATAGATGGTGACTGTTCCTTGAAGGGGACCAAAAGCAAGTTAAGTGGTACCAGAGCAGTTCTAATTTCATCCAGCACCGAGACTTGGCTCAGGTGATGTTCGTGGACTAAAAGAATGGAGTCCATTAGACCAAGAATAGTGATGTGAGCTTTACTTTAGGGTTGGAGTGTTCCAGGAGCATTCCACATCACTCTGCTTTAGAATGCTGCCTCCATCACATTTTAGCCCTGGAACCCTGGACAAGTCATAAAATCTCTCTGAGGTTCAACTTCCAAACCCGAAAAAACTAAAATAATAATAATACTTCATTACAGATTGGGTATAAAGATTAAACAAAGTAATACCTCTAGATCAGGTGACATGTTGCAGATGATTGATAATTACTTGGGGCCTTCACTAGTCTGGGTAAGTGATAGAGTACGAGTATGCAGGTGAGTGAGTGGGTATGTTAAGTGAAATGTGTACATGCAATCCAAAAGCATAGATCTGATGTCTGTTCACACCCAGGTCTGATTCCATGGAGTTGCAGAAGTACAATCCCTCAAACAAAGCTATCATCAGAAGTCAGCAGAAGGCACTGGGGTTGCCTCCCCAGCCAAGCCTCTAACTTAGCCACTCAAGACAAGCTAGCTGCTCCTCAGCCCCTCTGACTCAGGCACCAAGTTCTTACCAACATCCCAAATTAGACTGTGTGAGTAGAGTGGCTGGAGGCAGAGAGGATCCAGGTCCCTGTCCTTGCAGAGTTCTCAGGCTAGCTGAGGGATCAAAACTATCTGCAAGTCAAATGTAGAGAAGGGTCTGCCCTAGCCATTTTTTCCCTGCCTCTATCTTATCTTATCTTTTTTATGTTTAATTTTTTTACATACTCTTTTTTAAAAAAATAAAACAAAATATTTCAAACATACAAAAAGACTAATATAATGAACCCCTATGTGCCCACTACCTAGCCAAAAGAAATAAAACATCACAAATACAGATAAGACCTCCTGTGTATCCCTCCCCAATTACATTTCCTTCCTTCCCCAGAAGTAACCAACATTCTGAATTTGGTCATTATGCTTTGCCTACAGATGCATGTGTCCATAAACTATATAGAGTAACGTTTAGAATATGTCTTTAAATTTTGTGCATACCATCCTTCTGCAGCTTCCTTCCTCCACTCCACATTATGTTTTTAAGGTTTATCTGTGTTGAGTTATTTCTTTTTACTGCAGCGTAGTATTCTACTGCCAAGAATATATTACAATTTATCCATACCCTGTTGGTGGAAAATCATGTTATCTCCAATACTTTAAAAGGGGGTGGGGTGTGCATAAAATTCCCCAGCAGCAACCGAATAAGGGAAAGGGTCCAGCTGCATACTAAAACTTGGGGGAAAATGTGGCCAGAGAAAGAAACAGAAGAGTCTGGTAAGGCTTGGCATGGCCTTTTAACCTTGTTGCCTGCCTACTAATATCAATGCCAGGACAATTGGAAAACTTTCACTCATATCTCCATTTTTTTTGGAGAGAAACAGCCTGAGAGGGTATCCTCATCTTTATATATACATGTACGTGTAAATATACACCTATACATATAAACAACGTGGTGTCAGGGTGCAGAGTAGATGCTCAAAAAATGTCAGGCACTTTTCCTTTCCTAGGGCTCCTTCTCCCTGGAGCCCTTTACTAGACTATCATCAGCCTTCTTGAACTAAGGGATCTTTCCCTGGAAGCCTTAATTTGGACATTTTCACAGCCTTAGTACTGTAAACTTGCAACTTAATAAATTCCCCCTTTAAAAGCTGCTCCATTTCAGGTATATCGCATTCTTGCAGCTTGCCAACTAACACACGGACTAAAACAGTGACAGAGACAGGAGGAATTTTAATCCAGTCATGATGAGATGACGCCAAGGATGGAGAATGGGCAAAAAAGATGCGCAGGTGAGTCCTAAATACATGTAAGGTCCCTAACTGAGTCCCAAATCCCCACAGCAACGCCAACATAGACCCCAACCAACCTGATGCAACCAGCTCCTACTCAACAAAAAAGGGCCGGGTTGCAGTTAACTACTCTTTCTGAGATTTCCCACAGACACCACTGATTATTGATTTTCAGTGAATTCAAATAGAATAGTCTACCTGCCGTTGAACTTGACTGAACTTGAAGTTGTAGACTTTTTAAAATGGTTCAAAAGGCATTTTGTAGTTGCATTGTTTGTAAATACAGAAAAATTAGGGGAAACTCAAATGTCTAAATGGAGAATGGGTAATAAATTACAGCCATTAAATGGGATAATGTATAGCAATTAAAATGAATAAACTATAACTCATGTCTCAGCAAGGATAAGTCCAAAAGCATGTTGGAAAAAGAGGAAGCTGTAGTAAAATATGTATGCATAATGTGATACCATTTATATAAAGTTTAAAAACATGCAAAACCATATTAGATGTTGTTTTATGTAAACGTATGTATGTGGTGAAAATATAAACACATGCATGGCAATTGGAAACAGCTAATTTGGTTGTTTCTACTTCTAGGCCTGGATGGGTGGGGGTTCCCAGGGGCCTTCAGCTGGATCTGTAATGAACTGTTTCTTAGAAAAGTTATACAGGAAACGTGGCAAATGTTAAGATTTACTATTTTTCTCTTAACAATGTTGTACATTTGAAAGCATTTATATTTTTGAAAATGGAAAAAAATGTTGTGTCAGGCTGCCCCTGCCCCTCATCCTTTGACACAACCCCCATCATTGAGTGCTGCAGTAGGCATGGGGCTGAGGGAGTCAAGAACCCTAATTCATTCTAAAACTCTGGTAAGGAGGTGCCACTTTCGCCCCATTTTACAGAAGAAACATTTGAGGCTTGGACAGGTGGAGTGACTGTCCAAAAACAAGAAGTATGATTACGTTACAGGGTCCCAGGCCCTACCCTATACCCTGCACTTGGCAGTATGAGTCCTGCCAAAACAAGTTGGGATTCTTTGAGCTTTCTGGTGGCTGGAATTTGTGCTAAAAAGGGGTTGATTGACAATTCTTGAACCTGCATCCAGTGGCAGATGGCAACCCAGGCCCAGCATCTCCCATCCCTCCACACAATAGTAGAAGGTGGCCTATGTAGGATTTTCCTTCCTCGGTGATACTGGAAGAGATTGAATGGGACCCCTGTTGGCACCAGGCTTCCCAGAGAGATGGAGCAGGGAGGTATTTTCTGCTCTTCAGCCTGGTATCTCTCACCCTAACCTAGAAGAACCCAGTGGGAACCCTGGAAAGCATCTTCCACCACTATTGAAGGTACTAGCAGGGTTCAAGTGGAAGCTCGATGGGCACCCAGCCTGAGGAAGAACTTACCTCCCCCACAGACCTGGTATCTTCCACCTCACAAGTAGCATCAGTTCTGGGGAAGGGCATTTTCCCCCACAGGCAGCACCAGTAGGGGGCAAGTAGGGGAACTGCAGCAGCACTAGATGAGGATAGCTGACTAAAATAGCAATGCAATAGTGCTGAAAACTAAATTGCCATTGGAACCCATAGTCCACAAAAGTAGGACAGGACCTATGTGTGAAACCTGAAAAGACTGGCTCTTCAAATAGAAGATTTGCATAGACCCCAGATTTTCCTAACACAATATCCAACATGTCCTGAATACAAAAGAAAATCACTGATCCTAGAAAGAACCAGGAAAATCACAACATAAATGAGAAAATATTATCAACATATGCCAACACCAAGACGTATCAGATGTTGGAATTATTGGGCAAGAATTTTAAGGGAGCAATCATAAAAATGTTTAAACAAATGAAAAAATAGGAAATCTCACCAAAGGAGTAGACGATACAAAAATAACCAAATGGAAATTATAGAACTGGGAAATTACAATAGTGAAAATGAAATTCCACTGATGGGTTCAATAGCAGAAATAATATGACAAAGGAAAGGATCATTGAATTTGAAGATAGAACATATAAATTACTCATTCTGAATAACACAGAGAAAATAGACTGAAAAAAAAAAACATGAACAGAGCATCATGACCCTGTGGGGCAATAACAAAAGATTTGCATTATCAGAGTCCCAGAAAGAGAAGAGAAATAGAGTGGGGCTGAAAAAGTATTTGAAGGAATAATGACTGAAAACTTCCTAAATTTGGCAAAGACATAAACCTACAGATTCAAGAAGCTGAGATAACGCCAAATATGATAAACTCAAAGAAACCCACACTGAGACAAATCCTAATTAAACTTCTGAAAACCAAAGACAAAGAAAAAATCTTGAAAGCAAGCAGAGAGAAAAAGGGATAAAACAATTTGAATGACAGGAGATTTTGCATCAGAAACCATGGAGGCCAGAAGGAAGTTAACAATATTTTTCAAGTGCTGAATCCTAGTGAAAATATCATTCAGGAAGAAATGAGAATCTCAGAGCAAGGAAAACTAAGAGAATTTGTCATCAGAAGACCTACCCCTGAAAGAATAGTTGAAGGAAGTTCTCTAAAAAGAAAGGGAATGGTAAAAGAAGGAACATTGGAATACCAGGAAGGAAGAAAAAACACAGTAAGCAAAAAGATGGGAAAATATTTATCTACTTCTCTTCAGTTTTTTAAATTATGTTTTGTGGCTAAAGCAAAAATTATAACACTGTCTACTGTGATTCTAAATATATATAGAAGAAATTATTAAGATAATTGTAAATACTGGAGATTATAGGAACAAAAGGGGATTTAGGGTTAAAAACATATAAACCTTATGTATAATATATATGTATATATTATATTATTTTACATATAATGTAATACTTAAAGCAGCCACTAAAAAGCTATTAAAAAGATACTCTCAATGACATTAAAGAAATATCAAAATGGAATTCTAAAAAATTCACGTAACTCACAGGAAAGCGGGAAAAAGGAAATAGAGATATGAAAAACATAGAGAACAAACAGGAAACAAAAATAAAATGGCAGACTTAAGCCCTAACATATTGATAACTACATTAAATGTAAATTTCAAAATCCATCAATTAAATGGATGAAAAAAAAACAGTCCACAACAAATTCACTTCAAAAATAACAACATAGGTAGGTTGAAAGTAAAAAATGGAAAAAGATATATCATAGAAGCATCAATTTAATAAGCAGAAGAGATCATATTAATATCAGATAAAGTGGCTTCAGAGCAAAGAAAATTACCAGGGACAAAGGGATAAAGATAAAAAGACCAATTCACCAGGAAGACATAGCAATCCTAAAGGTTTTGTGCATGAAAAATGAGCTGCAAAATATATGAGGCAAAAACTGATAGACTTATAAACGTTAAGAAGTTAGAATGTTCATTGTCAAATATCCCTTAAAGATTGGGAGAAGGATCAAAGGAGAAGGAGGAGTATAACAGAGAAGATAGGATTTAACAAATGACTATGACTGCTGAATCATTATATTGATATTTCTTTTTAGTCTCCAGTGTCTTAGAGCATGTAGAAGGAAATACTTGAAATTGTAAAACTGTAACCCATACCATACTTTGAAATTTGTTCCAAAACTTCTTGTTAAAATGTACTTTGAAATGTATTGTTTTTTTGTATATATATTTCACAGTAAAAAATGATTTATAATAAAAAAACTGTTAGAGCCGAAAGAAAAATAGATGAAACCACAAGCATAATTTGGTTCTTCACACTCCACTTGCAATAATTGATATACCTACTAGAAAATTAGCAAGGATTAGAACTCCACAACACAATCAACCCACAGATTCTAAACGACATTTATAGAAGACTCCACCCAAAAAAAATCAAAACAAACTTCAACAAATTTAAAATAATTGAAATCATACTATGTCCTTGACCATATGGAATCAAACTAAGAATCAATGATAAAAGGACAACAGGAAAATCTCCACACACTTGGAAGATAGCACCCTTCTAAATAATCCATGCATCAGAGAGGAAATCTCAAAGGAAAGAAAAAAAAAATACATTGAACTGCTAAAGCAATGCTGAGAGGGAAATTTATACTACTGAATGCGTACCATTAGAAAAGTTCCAAGTTTCCAACCTCCAGAAATTAAAAAAGATAGAGCAAAATAAACCCAATACAAGAAGAAGGAAGGAAATAATAAAGATAAGAACAGAAATCAATGAAATTGAAAATAGAAAAGCGATAGAGAAAAATAAAAGAAAAAGACTAACAAAGACAAAAAATAAGAAGACACAAACCAGGAATGAAATAGGAGATATTAGTACAGATCCTGAAACCATTAAAAGGATAGTGTGAGGGTCCAGGGCCTGGGCCCTGCACACCCCCCCCCCCCATTTAAGAACAAGGCACTGCACCCAGCCACCCACATGACCAGGACAGACATTAAAGGTCAATAAACCTCCTGGGGTGGGGGGGTGTAGTAGAATGTCATTATTTTGTATATGGAAAGAACATGTCTTTTGGGGGTCCAGAAGGTGGAATGTGCTGGTTTGAAACTGCTATGTACCCCAGAAAGGCCATGTTCTTTTAATCCAGTCTTGTGGGGGCACACCTATTGTTGGGTGGGACCTTTTGATTAGGTTGTTTCCATGGAGATGTGACCCCACCCATTCAACGTGGGTCTTAATCTACTTCCTGGAGTCCTTTAAAACTTCCCTCATCAAATCTCATGAGACTCTGTTGAAACTCCGCTGTCATACCCTGTGGACCTAAACCTTTAAAGCCGCTCCCATGGCACTCCCCTCTCTCTCTCCTTTGCACTGAACACTGACTGCCATTTCCCAACTGCCACCATTGGGAAGAATCTTCTCCTGTTTGTAAATCCAACTCATGGGTAATTCCATGCCAGGCATGTTCTTCAGTCTTGGAGCTAAATTGGTGTGCTAGTTTGAAAGGATTATGCACCCTAGAAAGGCCATGTTTTAATCCTGATCCAATCTTGTGGAGGCAGCAGTTTCTTTTAATCCCTATTCAGCACTGTAGTTTGGAAACTTGATTAGATTATATCCCTGGAGATGTGACTCCACTCATTCCAGGTGGGTCTTGATTAGTGTTACTAGAATCCTTTAAAAGAAGAAGCATTTTGGAGATTGCGGACAGAACCGCGAAAGAGCCATGAGAACCATCAGAGCCCATGCAGCCAGTGACCTTTGGAGATGAAGAAGGAACGCGCCCCTGGTGTAGCTTCATGAAGCAAGAAGCCTCGAGAGAAAGCTAGCAGATGTTGCCATGTTCACCAGGTGCCTTTCCAATAGGAGAGAAACCCTGAACTTCATCGGCCTTTCTTGAGTGAAGGTAACCTCTTGTTGGTGCCTTATTTTGGACATTCTTGTAGATTTGCTTTAACCAGGACATTTTCACAGTCTTAGAGCTATAAACTAGCAACTTAATTAATTCCCCTTTTTAAAAGCCATTGCATTTATGGTATATTGCATTCTGGCAGCTAGCAAACTAGAATAGTTGGGCTCGAACAGATCTAAGGGAAAGCTATGAGCAACTTTACCCTCACACATTCACCATCATAGAAGAAACAGACAAATATCTCAAAATCACAAACTACCAAAACTCAACCAGAAGAAATGTATAATCTGATTAGTCTTATAACCATTAAAAAATTGAATTTTAAATTTAAAAAGCTTTAAAATAAGAAATCTCCAGGCCCAGGTGGTTTCAGTGGAAAATTCTACTAAACATTTAAAGAAAAATTAACACAAATTTTGTACAATATGAGGGAACACTCCCTAACTTATTTCATAAAGTTGATATTACTCTAATACCAAACTAGACAAAGCCAGCACAACAATCAAAAACTACAGACCAATATCCCTCATGAATATAGACATAAAAATCCTTAACAAAATATTAACAAATAGAATTCAGCAAGATAGAAAAAGAATCACACACCATGACCAAGTGAGGTTTATTCTGGGGATTCAAGACTTGTTCAACATTTGAAAATCCAATCAATATAATTAATCCTGTTATAACAGAGAAATTAAGAATTAATAAATGATTATTATTACTGAATCATAATAGATGTTTCTCTTTCTTTATCGTAGAATAGTTAGAAGGTAATACGTGAAATTACAGAAACTCAACCAGTCTCACCCTTGTTTATACACACTGTAATGTTCATTCTAGCCTAGTCTCAGCCCTGTTTGTACTTCATATTGTAATGGTAACAACTCCATCTCCCCTTGCTTGTAAAACTGGTGAAATCTGAATAAGCTCTGTAAATTGTACAATGCCCATTTCCTGGTCTTGAAATTGCACTATAGTTATGCAAAATGTTACCATTGGGGGGAACCAAGTCATGGGACCTCCCTGTACATTTTTTTTAACACTTTCCTGTGAGTCTATAATTATTTCAAAATAAAAAGTTTTAAAAAGAGGTACATGTTTTTACATGATATGCTGACTTTCTTATGATGTCAGACCTGGGCTTTTTTCTAGGAAGGTATAAGTCAGTATATTGGTAAGGAGAGGGAAAGCAGGGAAGAGGGAAATACCTGAATTTGCTGGGAACCTGCTCTGAGCCGGACAATTCACATACATAATCTTTATTTAATTCTCAAGACAGCTTTGAGAAGGTTAGCATTTTATTCCCATTTCACAGATGAAGAAAATGATTCATAGAGAGGATCAGAGCTTGTCCAAGTTAGTAGCTAATCATTTGTAATTAAAGCTAATAAATATTAGCTTGCAGCATGCTAAGTGCTTTATGCAGGTTATTTCATTTAATACTCACAATTAATACTAATATTACCCTTGTTTTATAGATGAGGAGCCTGAGACTCAGAGACTTTAAGTGACTCATCCAAGGTCACACAGTATGGAAGAGGTGGAACCAAGATCCAAGTCAGGGCTTGTCTGAGTCTGATGCTCTTTTCCTCCCAAAATAAAGTGGGGTAAAAATTGATTACTGGTTCCAAGTTTAGGGACAAATGAGCTTTAGTTAGGGCCCCCAATCGACCTCATGTAATCTCCGGCCCTTAGAACATTTTCCCAATAGACCTCACGTAATCTCCGGCCCTTAGAACATTTTATTGCATATATACCTTCACGTGTTTGCCTCTCTCTCCAAGTTACTAAGTGATGTAAGTTCTTTGAGGGACGGAACCAGAGTTTAGTCATGTTTGGACCCTAGAGCTTGACACAAGGTAGGGGCAACTGATGCCTGGTGCATGAGTGAAAAAAATTGGAGATCACTCTTAATCACATGAACAATTCTTTCTTCACTAAGGGGGCTGGACCCGGGAATATTTGAGAGTTCACTTCTAACTGCACCCCACCAGTCTGGGCTATGTAGACGGGTGGATTCGGCTGTCTCTGATCCCTCATCACAACCAGTGGTGTGCCGGAGCGGGTTTGCTCTGGCTTATGGGAGTTGATTGTTAAATTTTTAGGAATTGTGCAAGCCAGTTATTAAACTGTTGGTGGTTTGAAATCAGCTATGGTGGGAGTGTTTACATCACAAAAATTGGCAAATGCTACAAAGCAGGAAACCCCCATATACACACCAGAACTGATGGTTAAACATTTACCAGCACACCACTGATCACAAACATTTGGTTGCAGCAATTCGGTATGCTTAAATAAAGAACACCCAGATAGGAGGGGCAAAATGGAACCTTCTGGGGTGCTGCAAGCATTCTATGCTTTGATCTAGGTGGTGGTTTTACAGATGCATACTTATCTAAAAATTCACTGAGCTACACATTTACAATCAGGGCACTTTGTGCTATTGACTGCATGTATGTTTTCCTCAATAAAACACCCCTCCCCAGACCGTCTAAGAGCTGTGGCTTGATCCTGAGTGCCCTCTGCAGAGACTCCACTTAATTAGAATGCCTGGACAAGCCCCAACTGAATTGACCAGCGTCACTGATGACGAAGCCCATCCCAGTGCATTATCTATTACGCAGGCGGGGGCAAAGTTGCTCCAAACAGCTGCTGGCATCAGGAAACAGAGCCCCTTCGTATCTTTCCTTCGTCACGGCTGCTGTCATCTCTTGCCTACATTATTCCTGGATCTGTGCTGCTGTTTGCTGAAGGGCAGCATGACTCACCACTCGGCAAATCATTTTTCTAATTAAGTGGAGAGATGGATGGATATTTTCCCATACTTGGGCAGAAGTCTCATTCACTTGGATCCTTTTACTGGAATTATTCAGCTTTACATTTCAGAGGCAATTTTCTCTACTTTTTGTAAGAAAAAAAAGGAGTGCAGAAAACCTTTAGCACCCCTCGAATTGTCAGACATGCGGAGCAAATGGAGGACAAACAAAGCATTTCTCAAAAATGCACCCTTACAAGCGGAGAAGGAGCAACCTTTACTGAGCTTCTTCCAGAAGTTACCCTAGATGGGAAGGTCCAGCTCCCTATTTTTTATCTGATGCTGGCAGGCATTCAACCTTCTAGACACAATCCCCCACTTTCCCTGCCCCTCCCTTCACAGCCACCCAACTGAATAACTTGCTTGGAGAGCTGTTTTATTCTACAAAGAAAGGACAGGAGGAACCTGTGATCCTGCCAGTGAATCAGAGAGCTCTGTGGGCTGGCAGGCAGAGCCCAGGGGTCTAAGAAGTGGGCACAGCATCTAGGAGTATAGGTGGGCCTACCTGTAGGAACAGGAAGGCATAGCTTGGGGACATCCCTTCATGAGGAAGTAAGAGCACCTGAAGTAAAATCCTAAAAGTGGATTAGGGTAAATTAGCAGAGGGTCATTGTCACAGCCTCAGGAAACCACATGGTCTGTTATCTATGTGCGTTCCAGGCCCAGAAATAAACTGTCAGATAAACCCAGCTCAAGTTCAAATGCCTAGAATGCAGAGGTAGATAGCTATTGCTATGGTGGTAGCTCCTGCAAATTCTTCTCAGCCACAGTTAGAAAGGACTCGCATAGGTTCAGCCTCCTCCCATTTCTGCCCTGAGGTAGATGAGAGCAGGGTGAGCATATCCTGGCGTTGGTCTCACTGCTCTTTCATTGGGCGCTTATACAATCTCCAGCTGTAAGAGTACAGTCCTAAATCCCAAGCCTACTTGGATGGGGTTAAACTTCCTAATTTGCTTTCTCCAGGCCTTTACACCTAAGGGCTACTTTTTTTTAATCTCTCTCTCTGTCGCTCTGTCTCTATCTGTTTTTCTCACACACACATACACAAGAGCCAGTCTGTGCCATGCCTAGGCCTTCTCCATCCAAACCACCCAGGAACCAATCCTCCCAACCCCATCCCTTCTTTCCTCAACAGCTTGGGTAGCTAAGATCCCAATGTGCCTCCTGTATAACTTGTCTAAGTCACCAAGAAGAAAGTCCTCAGATGCTCTTGGAAAATCCCACCAATGCTTAGTCCATATATGACAGTAAAGGCCCAACCAGGGGCTCAGCTTTAGCCCTAGTGTCCAAAGAAATCCAGTCTGCCCCTTCTCTCTGGGAAGGATTAGGCTAAACTTGTGGGTCTCTCCGGTTACCACCTTCAAAGACTTTCCCAGCAATTGAAGTCATGTTTGGGGCCAAAGCCAAAGTCTCTTTCAAGAGAGATTGTTGTTGAATGAGATGGATCCACTCTAGTGCCAACAATGCCTGCACCTATCATGCCCTCATCAAGCCACCTCAGTACACTAGAAGGCAGCACCACTTCCCTCTCAAAAAGAGGGGGAAGGGAAGAGTAGAGGTCTGGAGAAGGGGGTCAGGTGAAAGGACCAGCTGTTGTATTGGGTTGCTGGGTCTCCCATACCAGCTATGTTCCCCAATAAGCATTTAACGGATAAATAAATGAATGAATAAATAATGACAATTAAATGAATGAATGCATGAATGAATTCATAATATGGGGGGAGAAAACATTCTTGAGCTCAGAGAAATCGCTTGAGTTCTTCCTGAATCTCTATCACGATGCTCGGTTTGCAACCTCCTCCTTTGAACTTTTCCCCTTTCAGCTAAGAAGCATTACATTCTCTGGAGTGTAAACTGAGGTCCTTAAAACCTAAAAGCCTTACTTGCAGTCATTCAACAAAATTGAAAGCAAGCCTAAGTAGACCCTGTACGCCTCCTGGCCCACGGTACATGCCACTCGAGCAGATTGTAACCCATTCACCTCAACTGAGAGGTTACGTGTGCCATCAGGGTGTCACGGATAGGCAAATGAATAGTTGGCTGGCCATGTTCCTATCTACCTTTCTCTTGGGGTTCCCAGCACCCCTTTGGCCATAATTCCACCACCAGCAGCAGCAGCAGTAAACTCAATACTCCACATTCCCAAATTCCCACCCATTGGGGGTTTGGTAGGGTAGCAGTGGGCCAGGGTGCTTGGACCAGGCCACTCTCTGAGCCTCCAGATACCTGAGCACAGGCCCTGGTACACTCACCAAGAGAAGTGTGGACAAAGTCCACCCTTCATCTCCTTCCTGCCTCAGTTGTCAAGGTTTTTGGAGGTCCTGGTGGTCCCCCTCCCACACCCCACTGGGTTCATTCTGGACTTCCCCAGACCTCACTAGCAGGCTGATGGGTTAAAATGTCTAAGCTACATACCTAGTCATTCCAGCAACTTGCCAAGTAGTCCTCCAAACTGTGTGCCCAGGAGCTGGAGGAGGGGCAAGTGAAAGGACAAGAGTGCTGGGCAAAGCCCAGGGCTCCGTAGCCTCCTGGCCAAGTGAACTGATTTTCCAGACTAAGGCCGGAGGAGGGACAAGCAAAGGAGAAAAAGGGAAGGAGGCAGGACCAAAGTTAACCCCTTTTTATTTCCTAAACTCAATCCAGATTTGCCTTCTGAAGGCTGTTTGCAGCGGATCCCTGTGGCTCTGACTCGTCCTTTCTTAAAGACGTAGTCTCCACTTTGGGGGCGGGGTGGGGCTAGGTTGTGGAATCTCACCCAGTTGAAGTATGTCCTAGAGCAAAAGATGGGGTTAAGGCCACACAAAAACAAAAATCCAAATGCCCACATCTCTATTCTTGATCGAGACTCAGAGCTGGAGATCTACTAGGGAATTCCCTCAAATCAGCAGACTCAAGATCTTTGTTAGTGACATCAGTGCCCACAGGGTCTTAGTGGGAAGTGGGTCAGTTTCCCCAGACTGGCAAACGAGGGGCCAAAGTTGCGGTCCATGGTGAGGGCGGGGGAAAAGAACACCAGACTAAGAGTCCTAGACCCACTGCTACATATCCTGTGTCCTCTTGAGCAAGCCACTTTCTTCTTTCTGACCTCAGTTTCCTTTCTTGACACAAGAAAACATAATTGTAGTCCTTCCAAGCTCACACACAGGTGGCTGCAGTCTCCTGTTACAGCAAAAGACAGCTCCCTTGGGGGACCGGTGTCTGAACTCTGGCGTGCTGGGCTAGTCTGGTAGCCAGATATTTACATGACCCAGAAGTGGGCTGGGTGGGTGAAACAGGGTGTGCACCTGTGAGTGAGGGCATGAGGAGCCATTTTGCGTGTGTGCCAAGGGAGGAGGAAGAACAGATTGTCTCCTGAGTTCCTTACAAGCTGTTAATAACCCATAGGCCCAGAAAGAAGCTATGGGCACATTCTCATCTCCTTCTCATCCCATATTTCCTATTTCCTTCTGCAGGTAAACCACCTAGGCCACCTGCATGGCAAGGTCCCCAGTAGTTCTTTCTTCCTACTTCTTCCTCCCTAAAGCTTCCTGCCTCCTCTACATTCCTGGGTGTCTGTTGTTTTTCATCCTGTCTGCAGAGTGGGATGTGGTCTTCAAGTTTTCCCCTTGCTTCCTCACTGTCCTCAGAGAGCAGCACACCAGTCCTTTTCCTTTGGAGGCTGTGGTTCTCAGCCCTGTCTCCACATTAGAATCTCTTGAGGAGCTTTGGGAAAAAAAACCACTCCTATTTCTACCTCCACCCCTAAAGTCAGATTTGATTAGTTTGGGGTGGGGCTTGCAATTTGTAAAGCTCCTCAGGTGCTTCTAGCATGCAGTCAGGGGTACAAACCACAGATTTGAGGCTTTCTGCTGTTTATTACATCAAGCAATCAGAGCAAGGGTGAGCCAGATAATGGATATGGGGAAAGGACAAAAGATCAACAGCTCCCAAAGTTCTTCCAGAAGCACTGGACTCCGTCTGTGATTAGATCCCTAAGAGATTAGGAAAAAATAATAGTAATGTCTCATACCACAGTGCTAGGCAAGATGCCAAGAATTGCCTTGCTGGCCCATGGCCACACTAGGAGATATCATTATCTCCATTTTACAGTTGAGGAACCTGAGGAATCAGGAGGTTAAGTAATTGGTACAAAAGTGCACACACGGTAAGTGGCAGAGCTGGGATTTGAACTCAGGCAGGCAGATGCCAGAGCCCATATTGCCATCAACCATCCCACCACATTCCCCTGACTACCAACCACCAAACCTGGTACTGCTCCCAGATGCTCCCTCTTCTACCAGGAACAGCACTCCTCCCACTCCCCAACTGAAGATATACTGGGGCTGAAAAAGTGGGGTCACCCAGCTTCCATTTAGGCATCCTTCACCCTAACTGGGCAATCTGTATTGGAGGGAATTGCATTTGAGGCTTGGTACTCATCTTCCAGAAAGACAGAAAACAATAGTGGATACAAAGTGGACTCTAGTCAGACAGACCTGGATGCTTGTCCCAGCTCTTCTACTTACTTGTGGTGGCTGTGGATGAGGACCCCTTCTCTCTAATCTCGGTTTCCTCGTGGGGCAGATGGACTGATCAGACCTAGCTCTTGGGGTAGGGAGGTTGAAGTGAGAGAACATAGATAAAGTGGCTGGCACAGAAGGGACTAAGTATACATTCTTCCCAAACCTCCAGCCCCATCCCTTTAGTAGAAGAGCCTTCTAGGGCATGCTGTTGAACCCTTTTGGCCATCTAGACCCTTTCTCAGAAAATTTGCTTTTAAATGCATTAAATACATTCCTGGGATTACCAAGGTGTGCTGGTTTGAAAGGCTGTATGTCCCCTAGAAAAGCCAGGTTTTAATCAAAATCACATTTCATAAAGGTAGAATAATTCTTATTCAATACTGTATGTTTGAAACTGTAATCAGATCATCTCCCTGGAGATGTGATTTAATCAAGAGTGTTTGTTAAACTGGATTAGGTGACGACATGTCTCCACCCATTTGAGTGAGTCTTGATAAGTTTCTGGAGTCCTATAAAAGAGGAAACATTTTGGAGAATGAAAGAGATTCAGAGAGAGCAGAGAATGCTGCAGCATTATGAAGCAGACAGTCCATCAACCAGAGCTTTGGAGATAAAGGAAAACGCCTCCCAGGGAGCTTAATGAAACAAGAAGCCAGGAGAGAAAGCTAGCAGATGACACTGTGCTTGCCATGTGCCCTTCCAACCGAAAGAGAAATCGTGACTGAGTTCACCATGTGCCTTCTTGGATGACAGCGAGACCCTGAACTTCTTTGGCCTTCTTGAACCAAGGTATCTTTCCCTGGATGCCTTTGATTGGACATTTCTATAGACTTGTTTTAATTAGGATATTTTCTCGGCCTTAGAACTGTAAACTAGCAACTCATTAAATTCCCCTTTTTAAAAGCCATTCGATTTCTGGTGTATTGCATTCTGGCAGCCAGCAAACTAGAACACAAGGAAACAGATTGCTGTGCACTGGAATACAATTTACCACCTAGTAACATGTGCTTCCTGGTGAACACATTCAATATAACAAGATCTGGTGGTGGGTCTAATGATGATTATAATTTTTGAAGTAGTGATGAGCAGAAATGCTTTTTTGAGATGTTTGCAACAACTGTTGTGTGATATGAAAATAGCTGTGAATCTATTGGTGACAGTCACATACCCTGCTGATACCATGGTAGTTTATAGTTCTGGAGACAGCAGACTTGCCAGGCTCCTTCACTCATTAATTGGGTGATCTGAGACAACCTACATCCTTCCTGTGCCTCTCTCCTCATCTATAAAATGAGATTGCTGTGAGGATGAAATGAGTTAATGAACACACGTGAAGTGCTTAGGTCCAAGCCTAAGACACAGGAGATGCTTTTTAAGTATTAACTCTTATTGTTCTCTACAAGTGAGCTTTATAGATCAGGGTTCAGAGTTCATTTCTCCGAACCCGAGGCAAAGCCCTGCCTCAAGCTAAATACTCCTAGTCCGCAAGAATGACATCAGTGCCATGTACAGTGCACTGACATTTGTATTCTTTGGAGGCCTGGGATCTTTAAATGTCTCCTTTAAAACACTGCCAAGGCCAGGTCTACCTGGGACAAGAAGCAAGCTCCCTTTCCGGGACAACCAGCCCTTGGGCTGTGCCTCAGGAAAGTCCTCAAGGCCTCCCCACCCCATCCCCACCCCCATCCCCAACTGCCCAAGCGCCACTACAGATAGAAGCCCTGCCAGGCCATTTAAGTGTCTGGAATTTGCCTACACACTTCTAACAAGCTGAAAAGGTAATTTGGAAACCTGAAGCTCTCCCTCACTTGCAGGTCAAGGGCCAGGGAAGAGACTAGGCAGCAACAAAACCATCTCTTTATTGTGCAAATATGGCAACTGAGATCTAGAATTTAGGACTTGCCTAAAGCTACATGGCAGTTCCCTGACAGTGCTGGGCGGGGGACCCAGGATTCCAGTCACTCAGTCCTCCTGGATTGGAACAAAATCTTCCTGTTTGACTTCTCCTTCATTCCCACCATCTGGTCAATTGACAGTTCCTGTCAATTCCATTTCCTCCAAAATATGTCGCCTGTCCATCAGTTCCTCTCCATCCCCTCTGCACCTGCCCTGGGTTAGGTCCTCTCCCATTCCACTCCTGTCCGTACTGCCAACCCAGCTACCTCACTGGCCTCCATAGTCTGTGCTTCTATCCCCGTTGACTGCCAAGAATGTCAAGAGCAAGGAGGAAGCTTACAGTTCATGAGTCCAAGCTCCTCACATGCCACTCCACTCCACATCCTGCCATGTCAGAGAGGAAGAAACTGAGGTCTGGGGAGGGGAATAGAGTGGGCTGAGGTCTGATGGTAAGCATGAGGCAGAGTTGGGACCAAAACGCAGGTCAAAGATTCCTGGAATCTGAGTGCCTGAAGGAAGTTTAGCTCAGCGCTATTCCCATTACATCACCTGCCTCTCGGAAGAACAACCCCCAAACCCTATTGTTTCAGGAAACAACTAGAAATATTTTTGTCAGGACCATAATCACTGCTTCCCCTTTATGCACTCATTCTGGAAAAAGTAGACAATGCTCCAGCTCCTTCTCCCACTTTTCCCCAAGGCTCCTAAAGTAGGCCTCTGGCATCTGCTAGCCCTAATTTCCTCCTTATTTGTTCTAGGCATAGGCAGACCCTGTGTGTTCACCAGCCATTTTCACAAATATTTCTACTGGCCTGGATCCAAAATCACACTGCCAATCTCACAAGTGGTGGTTTGGAGCTGTATGAACCCCAGAAAATCATGTTCTTAAATTTAATCCATCCCCATGGGTGTGAACTCATTGTAAGTAGGACTTTTTTTTTTTTAATTGTGAAAAATAACATGTATACAAAAAAGCAGTAAATTTCAAAGCACACTGCAACAATTAGTTATAGAACAGAATTCAGCGTTTGGTATAGGTTACAGTTCCACAATTTTAGGTTTTTTCTTCTAGCTGCTCCAAGACATGGGAGACTAAAAGAAATATCAATATAATAGAAGAGAAAAAAAAACAAAAGAAATATCAGTACAATGATTCAGCAGTCATACTCATTTGTTAAACCCTATCTTCTGTGTTATAACTCCTCCTTTTCCTTTGATCTTTCTCTCAATCTTTAGTGGTTTTTGGGCTATGCTCATTCTAACTTTTCATTTGGAAAGGGCAGTTGATAACATGCAATAAGGGAATGGAACTAGCTGATGTTCTGGAGAGGCTGGCCCCTCTGGGTTTCAGGACTTATCTGGTCTAAAACGTATTTAGGTTGTAGGTTTCTGGAAAGTAATCATAGTGAGTGAAACTTTTGTAGAATCTCAGATAGAGCCCTAGGTGTTCTTTAGGGTTAACAGAATGGTTTTGGTTGGGGGTTGGCAAACCATAATTAGCAATATCTAGCTGAAGCTTGCATAAGTGTAGTCTCCAGAGTCTCTCAACTCTATTTAAAATCTTTTAACCACTGATACCTTATATTTTTACATTTCTTTTCCCCCTTTTGGTCAGGAAGGCCTTGTTGGTTCCACAGTGCCAGGGTCAGGCTTATCCCTGGAAATCATGGCCCACATTGCCAGGGAGACTTTCATCCCGGGATGTCATGTCCCATGTAGGGGTGAGGGTAATGATTTTACTTGCAGAGTTGGGCTTAAAGAAAGCGAGAGAGACCATATCTAAGCAACAAAAGAGGTCCTCAAGAACTAATTCTTAGGCATAACTACGGGTAGGGTTAGTTTCATTGCTACATAAATAAACTTCACAAGAGCAAGCCCCAAGATCAAGGGTTTTGCCTGTTGACTTGTGAGTCCCTAATGTTTGACAGTATCAGGGGTTTCCCCTGTGGTAAAGTTTACTAGTTCCATATTTTTTCTCCCATCCCTCAAGGGAGTTTGTCAACACTTTTCAATTATCCGCTGAACTTTACTCTGGGATGTATCTGGGCATTATATTCCCATTCTGGGCTCCATGTGTTTGGGTTGTTTAATTGATCTATCCAGACAGGTTGAGTTAGATTACATACTACAGAAAATTAAGGTTTTGGACAAAATAAACCTCCTTTGGTCTCATAGAGTAGGTGAACTTCTAAAATACAGACAATGTCATCCTTACCCTTGTATTCTGATTTACCTTTGTCCTGAAAGTAAGACTTTTTGATGAGGTTACTTCAGTTAGGGTGTGGCCCAAGATGGGTCTTAATCCTATTACTGGAGTTCTTTTTAAGCAGAATTAAACTCAGGGAGAAGAGAGAAAGCCACAAGAAGCAAGAAGCTGAAATCAACAGAACTTGGAAGAGAACAGAGTGTCCAGGAGATGCCGCCATGTGCCTTGCCATGTGACAGAAGAGCCAAGGACCAAGAACCCCTTGATGATGCCTTAATTTGAACTGTCTCTTAGTTTCAAAACAATTAGGTAATAAATTCCCATTGTTTAAACAAACTCATTGCCTGGTATTTGCTCGAGCAGCCAGAGAAAACTAAAAAATCATGGGGTTGGATTTTTCTGTTGCCTTGAATGTACCTGAACATAGTTGACCTCCCCTCTGCTGTCTCAGCACCTAATTTCATGCCGGGCATAGAATGGATACTCAGTCTTCAAGAAATTAATGCATGAATAAAAGGAAATGCTGGTGTAGTAAGGATGAAGAGAGGAATAAGACAAAGACAATCTTGCTTTCTAGGACTTTGGAGCTTACTCATGAAGACAAGATATATAAAATAATAGAAATATTAAACAGAGAAGCAGGCAGCCATGCTGGAATTTCCCTTCACGACAAGCAGGGGCCTGGAGTACTGTAGCAGGGCTGGACTGCAGACAATAGTTAGGTACTAGGTGGGATAGGACAGGTCACAGAGTTGGGGAGATCTAAGACAGCATCTAGGGTCTGAGCTGGGAATCAAACTAAGTGTCGGACAAATCTGGCTAGGGGATGTGTGGAGAGGAACTAGAGACCCCAAGATATTGAAAGCAGCTTCAAGGTAGAGAAGAAAGATTCTGGAAATATTTCCACTGCAGAGGCTTTTTATAGTACATCTGCCAACCTCACCTGTAGATGGAAGAGGAACTACTCAGGACACCAACAGGGCCGAACACTGTTAAGTGACAGACCCAATCCTTGAGGCCCCAAGGGCTCAGGGTAGAGAGGGGAGAGCACTGTGAGTGGGGATAACTTGGGGAGGCTCTCTGAAGGAGTCAGAACCTAAGTTGGCTCTTGAAGCATGGGAAAAAATCTGAGAGGCAGTGTGGTGTGGCAGGGCGTTTGAGATTGAGAAAAAAACAAGAGTTGAGGCACAGAGGTAGGGAAATTCAAGGCATGCCTGAGGCCAGAGAGGAACATGATTGGTGGGAGAGGAGAAAAGAGTAGGCCTACCACCTCAGCGTGCCAAGTAAAGTGCTGAGGAAGAAGGAGGGAACCAAGCTGAAGAAAGATGCCAGGCTCAGAAGTTTCAACTTCATTCTACTCAGAAGTCTAGGGGAATTACCTAATGAAAATTTAGTTAAGGTATCAGTAAAAGAGCTTTCAGTCTCAGCTCTATCCCTAGCTCCTTGAATGATAAACAAGTTAGGCAAGTCACCTAACCTTCGTTTTCGTTATGCATAAAATGAAAGGGTGATAAAATGAAGAGCCTAGGGTTTGAAATGAGGGAGACCTGAATTCAAATCTCAACTCTGCACTTCCATATTGGGTGACGCTGGGCAAAGTCACTCAACGTCTCCAAGCCTCGCTTTCCTAGGGAATAATAATTCTACACTCACCAGCCAGTATAGATTCATGTAAGAAAGGTTTAAAGCAACTTCTGCCCCATTTGACCCTAAGGAGAAGCTCCCTTTCTCTGCTCACTCATTTTCCCTTGGAGCCCACACATCCAACAATTCTGTCTGTCAGATTTTGGTAGAAAGAGATGGGAGCGGGAAGGGGAGGCACTGTGAGGGTGGACAAGAACTGGAGGAGAGGGGAGGGACCAGATGCAGGAAGGCAAGGGATAGGTGACAAGTGTTTGAATGATAAGGAAAAGGCAGGGCCAGATTAAAAAACGTCTAAGGATACAGTTCCATTTGGTGCCTGAGAAGCTGATGATATTAGCTACTGGGGAAGTCACTGGAGGAGATGGGAGTGTAGATTTAAGTTTTCTAACACCTCATTGTCATGCATTTATTCACCAAATATTTTCTGAACACCCAGCACACAGCCCTCCACTGTGGGGGTGGGGTACGGTGGGGCAGGCACATACTTTATTCTTTAGAGGGCACTCCAGGCTTTTCCTGCCCCTCACTTCACCTTCAGGGAAGACAAAGGCAAAAGAGAATCATCCTAATCTTTGCTACTCAAAGTGTGGTCAGGGGACCAGCTGTGGTACCATAACTCGGGAACTTTTTTTTTACACAGAACAAACATTAATCTTTGTTTGATGTGATAAAATCTGCATTATTAAAAGACAGGTAACAAAATTGGAATTTATATTGAATCTGACAAGCTAAGTTCTGTATTATTTAGAATATTACATAAGAAATATTGATTGAGGGAAAAAAAGAATAAAAGCATCACATGCAGATGTTCCTGGTAAAGGGGGAACTATATCAGCAGGTGAGGTCCATAGTATACGGCACATAAAAAAAAATTCTAGAGAAAATGCAATTAATTTACTTGGGAGAAGTATTTTTCCTTTGGGGGGGAAGGTGGATAAAGAAGGGCAGGAATTCAAAGGCATATGCAGAATGGCTTCTCCATTTCAAAATGGCAATAAAAATGTTTAAATCATGGCACTAGGGCACCTCTGAAGAAAAGAACACCTTAACCGGAGTAAGCTCATTGCATAATTCTTAAGTAATATGTACAGTTTTCAAGTAATGGAGTGGACGTAAAGAATAACTTTAACTGTGGCTATTTTTCTTCTAGCCCTCGGAGACTTGCTCTGTTTCAGCATCACAGGGACATTTTTCCCACACAGTTTCTAAGGAACCATCCTCTTATTCTTGAAGCACCTTCTATAAGATAATCATCAAGAATTTTGTCTCCATACGTTCTAGTTTGCTAGCTGCTGGAATACAACACACCAGAGATGGACTGGCTTTTAATAAAAGGGGATTTATTTTGTTAATTCTTCAGAGGAAAGGTAGCCAACTTTCAACGGAGGTTCTTTCTTATGCGGGAAGGCACAGGGTGATCTCTGCTGGCCTTCTCTCCAAGCCTCTGGGTTCCGACAACTTTCCCCAGCGTGATTCGTTTCTGCATCTCCAAAGGCCTGGGCTGAACTGCGAGCGCTGAGATGAGGTATGCTGAGCTGCTTCGGCTGTGCTATGTTGAGCTATCTCATTTAAGCACCAGCCAATTAAATTAAACATCATGCATTGCAGCAGGCACATCTCCTAGCTGAATGCAGATGTAATCAGCAACAGATGAGGTTCACACACCATTGGCTCATGTCACAGCCTACTATGTGTCAGGTATGGTTGGTTCTAGGCACTCAGGACACATCAGTGAACAAAAGTCCTTGTTCTAGCGTGCTGTTATCAAATCATAGCATCACCTATGTGTGCAGCACTGCATTTGGCAAAAACTATTTTAAAGTTGGAGTAATCATCTATTTGTGCTCATGTGTGTGGCTTCTGCCCTCCCCCACCGGGAGTGTCCTGTGGACACAGTGAATGTTTCCTGAATGAATGAATAATGAGGTGCTCAAGATCACATAACAGCCTCCACCTGGAGCTGGCACTGAAACCCTGGATCCCTGATACCTAAGTGCTTTCTCCTGCTCTCCTTCACAGTCAGCCCAAATCTTGGTTTCCTCTGTCACCTTGGATGGGAGATGCCAGAGGGGAGAAGATCAAGGCAGATCCACTTTGGAAACGGGAGACTCGCCCTGTCACGGACCCTCTGTAGGAGAGTGGGGAAGCAGCCTCAAAAGTTTGGGGCAGTCAAGAAAGGGTATTCCTCCAGAAACAGTATTCCTTTGAGCCCCAACACTGTGCAGAGACAGACAACCATGAGGTACATTTCATTTTTCTGTTAAAAACAAGTGGGCAGGCCACAGTGGCTCAGCAGGCAGAATTCTCCCCTGCCATGCCAGAGACCTGGGTTCCATTCCCGGTGCCTGACCATGCCAAACAACAACAACAATACAACAAAACAATAACAAAAAACAAGTAAGTAAACCTAAAGTTGTGGAACTGTAACCCATACCAAACTCAAAAATCTGTTCTTTAACTCATTGTTGTGGTGTGCTTTGAAATTTATTGCTTTTTTTGTATATATGTTATTTTTCACAAAACAATTAAAAAATCAAAAACCCAAGCAAGTGTTTTCCTTAAAAACAAAGCCACCATTGGGACTGCAAAAGCATTCCCCACCCGGCCCCCACCCGAGGGCCGCGCGATTTTCCCCTCCGAGACAGAGGTTAACGCCCGCCTTTGGCAGCTGGACCCGCCTGCCCGCTTCTGGAGCCACGGGCTGGGCGGCCTGGCAGCTGCACTGCAGCGCCCTCTGCTGGGAGCGGGGAGGGAATGAGGGCGGGGGGCCCAGCGTCTTGCACGCGGCCTTGCGTTTGGGAGGTGCGGAGGGACCCGTGACTCATCCCGCTGGCTGAGCCAGCACTGGCCGCCCCCGCGGCCTCACCACCTCCGCGCGCGCTTGGTGACGCGCCAGGATCCGCTGAGCTGCTCGGCGCCCGTGAAGCAGCCGAGGGCGTGGGGCAGGCACGGAACGGCAGCCACGCTGCAGCACCTGCCCCCGGAGCCTGTGCCCTCCTTCTCCGGGTCTGAATCCAGGGGTCAGTACCATTGAGGCTTCACCACAAACCTGTGCTAGGGACAGTTTCGTTACACCACTTTAACAGCGAGGGAAACTGAGAGCTGCGGGAAGATGAGGTGAGAGCCAGGATCCAGCAGCTATGAAGCAGAGGGGCGACTGAACTAACCAGTTGTTTTTGACTCCAAAGTTCAAGGTGGCTTTCTATGGCCTGAAGCAGCAGTGTCAGCCTTACACATCCCCACCTCCACCCCAATACACACAGGAAGGGTAGACTGAGGACCTTGGAAGTCAAGCACTATAATAAACATCTGCTATTTGGGAAGTAAAATAAAAGCACTAAGTGGCATTTAAAGTAGGAGTAGGGGCTTGATTTTGTAAGCATGAGATGCTTTAGATTACAGAGCAGAAGACATCAACAGAACTGGGAGTTAGGAAGATGCTCCGAGGAAAAATAGATTGGAGGAGTGGCACCAGAGGTAGTCTAGTAGAGCTCAGTAGAGTCTAAAGTAGTCATGAAAATAATATAAAAGAGGATACAGAACCAAGAGACATTTTTGGGGGGGTGGGGTGTAGGGGGAGAAAGACTTAATGATAGATTGAATTTTAAAAGATTTAAAAGCAAAACCCATATGGCACTTTGTACCTCTCCTAAGTTATTTACCACTTAAAATCTGTTTGGCCTGTACTAATGTTTTGCCGGCCTTGATAGCTGATAGGAACCATATAGCTGGTCACTCAAGCCCCACCTCTGCTTGGGAGACCATGACTTTTGGGGAGAAGAATACACATATCTGATAGCAGTGTCGACCTATTCAGCTAAATGGGACATAGGTGAGGGCTGAGTCGTTTACCTAAAGTGGCATCTGCAGATGCCAAAGAACCTCTACACCAGCCCCTACTTTCCCTTTGGAAAAAGTTTGGAAGGCTCCAGCTAAACTTCAAGGCTGCCTCACACAACGAAATATCCTTCTGAGCCTACAGTTTGCTGGAGCATTTGAGAAGGGGAGGTATGACCCAATGGGAGGCATCAAGATCTGTGCAACTGGCTGTGAGTACCTTTTCCCAGCTGGCAACATCAGATGAACACACTGCTTGGCAGCTTGGTTCTTTGTGATATAATGGGTCATTTTTATATAAGGGTAACTTGTCTAGGCATCAGCATCCCCAGGGGATGATTCTGTCAGCAGCAGACCCAAAAGTAGCTACATCTACTTCCAAACCCACACTTTGGTCTATCCAGAACATCAGGCCCTATAGTCCCAGCCACCAATTCAACCAGTCCTCCTTTCTCTCTATGGACATAATGAACGAGTGCACACTGTTGGGTTTGGGTTATTCTTTAGGAAC
>PVIY010017667.1:0-15736 GCA_004026745.1 Myrmecophaga tridactyla
TATTCTCCAATGCCAATAGAATAAATTAGAAATCAAGGAGAGAAAGAAATCTGGGAAGTCGACAATATTCAAAATTTAAGCAACACACTTTCAAATAGTGCATTGGTCAAAAATGAAATCACAAGGAAAAATTTAGGAAGTATTTTGAACTAAATGAAAATAAAAACATACCATGTCAAATATTACAGAATTCAGCTAAAGCAGTGCTTAGAGCAAAATTATCACTTCAAATGTCTACTTTATAAAAGAAGATATATCCCAAACCAATAATCTAAGTTTGTAACTTAAGATACTAGAAAAAGAAGATCAAACTAAGCACAAATCAAGTTTGTTTATTATTATAAACGTTAGCGTGAAACTGATGAAACAGAAAAAAGAAATCCAATGGGGAAAAAAAGCAATAAAAAATTTTTCTTTGAAAAGATAAAAAAAAAATTGATAAGCGTTTAGTTAAAGTGACAAAGAAAAACTGAGAGTACTCATGAATTACCAAAATCACGAATGAAAAGGAAAACAGCACTACCAACCAAACAAGACATAGAAGGATTATTAAGAAATAATATCAGAAATAATATGCCAGCACATTAAATGAAATGGACAGATTCCCAGAAAGACATACTAACAAAATTGTCTCAAGAACAAAGATAATCCAAATAGACTAAAACGAGTAAACAAATTGAATTAGCAATTAAAAAGCTTACCATGTAAAATCTCCAAGCCTCAATGGCTTTACGGCTTTACCCATGAATTCTATTAAACATGTGAAGAACAAATAACATCTATCCTTAGCAAACTATTTCAGAAAACAGAAGAGACGGCCATACTTCTCCACACATTCTGAAGTCATTATTACCTTAATTTGAAAGCCACACAAAGGCATCACAAGAATAGTCTATGATAGAGCAATATATCTCATGAATACCAAGGCAAGAATCTTCAAAAAAAAATGTTAGCAAACCAAATCTACCAACGTACAAAAAGCAATTTACAATATGACCAAGGGGCCTTTATCCCAGGCCTACAAAGTTGGTTTAACATCTGAAAATTAATTTACTATACCATATCAAAATTAATTTACTATACCATGATCATCTCGTTAGACAAGAAAAAGCATTTGACAAAATTTAGCACCCATTCATGATAAAAGCGTCAACATTAAAAGGGATTTATGGAAAATATACAACATCATATTTAAATACAAAGGAATAAGATTGGGAATAGAGAAGGTTTTCTGCTCTAAAAGTTCTGTTCACTACTGTACATAATCGAGGTTCTAATCAATACTAATGGCAGAAAAAGAAATGAAAGTCATCTACATTTTAAAATGAAGAAGTAAATTTGTGTTCATCTGCATAATATGACTTTAAGGGAAAATCTGAAGGGATTCACAAAAACTACTAGAACAATTGAGTTCAGCAGGGTTATCGTTTACCCAATCAATAAATAAAAGATGAATTTTGTTTTTGTAATCAGCAGGAACATCTGAAAATAACATTTGGGAAAGTGGTTCATTCACAATATCATTGAAATTAAAAAAGAATTCTTTCGAAAGAAAATTAGCAAGAGAATTACAGGATCTGTAAACTAAAAATGAAAAAAATATGGCTAAGAAAGATTAAAGCAGATTTAAATAAATGGAGATACAACTGTTTTGCTAGTGATTTGGAAGACTCAATTTTGTGAAGATGGCCATCATCTCCAAACTATAGATTCAACACGATTCTTATCAAGTTCCTTGAAAGCTGTTTTGCAGAAATTGAGAAGCTGATCTTGACATATTATTCTGAGATAAAACCTTACATTTTACAACTGATTTTTCAATAAAGATGACAAGATAATTTAATAATGGAGAAATAATCTTTTCAGTAAACAGTTCTATGTAAATTGCATATTCACATGCAAAAGCATCACCTCGCAACAAACTCAAATATTAATACAAAATTACTCATAGACCTAAATTTAAGAGCTAACTCTATAAAAATTTTAGAAGAAAATAGGAAAAAATCTTGATCTTATATTATACAGTTATTAGAAACAACGCCAGAAGCAAGAACCTTAAGAAAAAGAATTGCTAAAGAGGATTTCAACAAAATTAAAGGAAACGCTATTAATAGCATCTAGGAAGACACTATTAAGAAAGTGAAAATATTAGCATATCACATCTGGTAAAGAGTTTTTATCCAGAATATATAAAGAGTATTTAAAGTGAAATAATAGCAAGTCAAAAACCTAATTAAAAAATGGCTATAAGATTTGAAGAAATACCTCAAAGGAAAAATACAGATGGTAGTTCAACATCATTAATTAGGGAAATACAAATTACCTTAATGAGGCACTACTTTATGTTCTACACAATTGGCAAGGATGTGAAGCTACTGGGACCCTCATATATTTCCAGTGGCAGTATAAAATGGCACACTCTGAAAAAAAGTTGCGTTGTTCTTAAGGAGTTAAGCATTAATTTACCATATGACCCAGTAATTCCCCTTCTAGATAACTAACCAAGCAAAAAGAAATATATATACCCAAAGACTTTTATAAAAATATTCATAGCACCATTTTTCTTAATAGCCAAAAAAATGGAAACAATCCAAGTCCTTCAACTACTAGATGGATAGACAAAATATGACATTCCTACAATGGAATTCCATCCATCATTAAACGAACGACCTCTTGATAGATGCTACAAAATGCATGAAATTCAAAACATTATGCAAAGTGAAAGATGCCAGATACAAAAGACTCTGGAATTATGTAATTTCACTTACATGAAATGTGAAGAAAAGACAAATCTATGAAAAGAGATCTGTGGTTCATTGAGAGTGGTGTGGTAATATTGATTACAAATTGCATGAGGGATCTTTGGGTGATGGAATTGTTCTAAACAGATTGTGGTTACATAATGCTGTAAGTTTGCTAAACATAATTGAATTGTACACTTAACAATGAATAATTTAATGTCTTGCAAGTTATACCTCATTTTTTATAGAGTTTTAAATAATTAAGATAGTGGGGAAAAAGTTCTGGAGGAGATGAGTCCTCAAAACTGGATACTCTCACTTTGGTTGGCAGGAGCAGTGGGATACCACTATAATAACGTGTTGAAAGTGACAGGTATATTGATTATGCTAAGGGTTAAGCTGCTGTAAAAAGACAGCCCAAATAGAATGGGATTGAAAAATATATATTTGTATTACTCTCACATATGGCAGTTGAGCCAGAGCAGCTGTGCTCTACAGAAGATCCAAGTTCCCTCTCTCTTGTTGCTTTGCTTATCTGCATGGTCAAAGCTGGACCACCACGTGTCAATATTCCAGCTCTGGAAAGGATGCGAGTTTAATCGCATGATTAAAAGGATGCGAGTTAAATCGCAAGGGGCTCATCATTAAGTTGGAAATGACTTTAAAACTGCATCCGTTTCTACTCACATCCCACTGGTCTTCATATAACTGGAACAAAAGCTGGGTAGCGTAGTTCTTTTCGAGTTGCCATAAACCCACTTACAACTGTTACTGTGTAAGAGGGAATTGATATGCTTTTTAATATAATTTTATTAGAGTAGGTGAAAAATGTATTGAAATTATGGTAACCAATAATAGTAATAATCCACATGAACAGTTGATATTGATAACTCCCAGCATTAAATACATAGCAGGTCATTAGGCTGTCTTCTCGAGCCTAATAACACCGATTCTGCCTAGGAAGAGGAAGGCAAATGGACTGCCTCTGTAGTATGTGAAAAGGGGTAGCTGGGCATTAATCCTGGAGCTGGATTTCAGATATTGGATTTCAACCTACAAAATGAATTTACAAAAACAGGGTAGGCCTGGAGATATAAGTGACTGAAGACACTTGCTGGGTTAAATTTAGAGAGTATTCCAGAAAATAAGGTGGGTACACAATTAATGGAAATCAGGTGTAAATGTGGTTCTGAGAAGACAGAAGAATTCCAGTTACAAGTACCACTACCAGAGCTTGTTACACCCTCTGCCTTCCTTGTTTATATCCACCTTATTTGCTCCCTTTCATTTTTCAGGTCAATATTCAAAAGTCATCCTCCTCTGAGCATTTCATTTCAAATGACACCCCTCATTTATCATCTCTAACTCCCTTATGCTCCTGCATTTTTTTTCCATACCAACTATTAAGCCTGGAATTTTATATACTATTTTGTCCTCATCAGGGAATGTAAATTCCAAGACAGCAGTTAATTTGTTAGTCACAGTTATATCACTGGTAAACATTTAATAAATATTTGCTGAAATAATTTAATAAAGGGACACAGATGGGTTAGCAATGTAGCAGGGTTAGCAAAAAAAAGCTGAGATGATGCTAAATTAACTTAAATGGATTCTAACATTTGATACCAAGTACTGGAGTCACTCTGGGCCTGTGAGGGATAAATAAGTATTGCTAAAAGGGGAGAAACCAGGAATAGGAAACCAACAACACCCCTAGTCCTTGAAATCCCATAGCACTTTGTCTTTAGTGCTATTGAGGACTTCATAATTTATTGCATTTTGCATCGTGACTGTTTATACCTAAACAATCCATTATTTGCTAAATATAAGATTCTTAAAGCTAGAATCCACATCCGATACATTTGGGTATCCCTCTCAGTACTATTAGAGTATTTTTCAAATGATAAGCATTCAGCAATATCTACTTAGATAGAAGAATAAATAATAAATAAGAGAAGATATTGATTTTCACCAGTATCAGAGCATTTTTTTTTTATTCAGAGTAATCAAGCTTCAATGGCTGCTTGTGATGATCAGACCAATACTTTTAAAGGTTCAACATTCACCCTCTCACTAAAGACAAAGAGTGAACACAGACTACGCACACATAAGAACCTCAACCAATGACACCATTATTCTTTACCTACTTCTGTCCAACTCAGGAAACAATCCATGTTTTCATGTAGTACAGTGCCATGACACACTCAATTAGATCTCACAATGCCCAACGTGTAGGAAAAAATCCTTTGAGAACATGAGTTGATGCATATGCATAACACTTTTTATACAATAAAACTTGGGTGCTTATCTCTATAATGTGAAAAGCAATTACTCTGCCGTATTATGTGAAATAATTATTTTTACAATATCACTTACTCTTAAAATACAGTGAAGGCATTGTGCCTTTGAAGCAGCATCTTTGAGCGCAAATCATTTTCATTGCTTGTGCTACATTTTAAAAGAAAGTCTCAGACTTTGCTATACGAAGGCTGATGTCTTTGTTAATGCTTTTATTACTTTTTGGTTTTACTTGATGAATCATGACTCCCCCCATGTTAAATTCACTATTCTACCATTTGCCTTGGAGAGAAGCGACTTTGAAGCTGGGAACAGGGTACAGATCTTGGCAGCAAAAGTTTCCATTTGTGTCTTTGTGGACTGATGTTTCCATTCTCATCCTCCACACCCTCCTCCAGTTCACATATAGTTCCACCATTCACAAAGATTTATTTCTGAACATGCCTGCTTCCTCAGTAATGTCTTTTCTCCTTGCAGTGCAAAAAGCATGACTTATTATTTTCCCCTTTCTTCTTCAATTCACCATCCCTTGGTGTAAGTCATCTCTGTCCTGAACTTGCAACACATTTTGTTCCTCTCACATGCAACTGATATATATTGCTTTGCAATCATATTATATACACTCACATATCAAACTCTCTTTAGTAGTTTATTGTTCTTTGAAAATTCAGAGTGCTTCTAAGTGACCTCCGCGCTCACAGCTGACTTCTACCAGTGTATTGTAGCGGGATGCCGAATAACGCCTGAAGACTGACACTGTTCCTTTGGTTGCACCTGCTCAGCTGTCTGCCTTCTGGACAGACACTACTCATCAGCATCCTTTAAACTGGTGAGTGTGGGAGATATAGAGATAAAATGCAAAACGGTCCTTTTATAACTTATTCGTTTCTCATTATTACCATTTACAAGTTTATAGGTAACAGAAAATCTTGACTAGGCAATATGTCAACAATAATTTGTGACTCTTCTTTCTTTTCCACACCTTAACAGGGAGCTTAGTTTTGAAGGAAAACAGCCCTACAAAGAACAGAAGAAAATAAAGGGCGGAAATTTTCCCCAGAGAGAAAAACATCAAGTGTTCAAGAATTTGTGAACTGATTCATGAGCTTATTTAATGTAAGTAGGGAATTTGTAAAAAGAGACATTTTAAATATGGAACCGGAACATTAACTTTCATAATGTTAGTCCCGTTTGTCATATTATTTTAAGTCCAAGTCATCATGGTTCTGTAAAGGGCAACCATTCTACTCTGCTGTTGGGCAGCTATCTGGAGAGCAGTCTTATTTCTGGGCAGAAGTAGAACCTTTCTGAAGCCATGCTTAATAGCACAACCTCAAATCAGCTTTTAATCTAACCCTCTGTCTCCTCCCTCCCACTGATATCCTGCTGAGACTTCCAATTCATTAGCAGACCTAAACAAAAACCCCAGTATTCTAAGCTCTCTTCAACTTTCAGATGTGATAAATTACCTAATCTAGCTAAACCCCAGTTTCCTTATCTGTAAAATGGCAATATGAAGAGTAACTATGCCATAGCTCATGAAGCATTGTAAAGATTAAGTGTGAAAACAAGAAGCACAGTTCATGGAATATACTGTTAAAAATAAATGTGTTACTTTTTACTATGGAGCTTTCCCAATGAGACTCGTCAGTATACAAAAATAGCAAATACAAAAACCAAAAAATGAGATTTCTTCCCAAGGAATAGATATTAATAGCTTTCTGTGATTACTCTAAGACCAAAAGAATTGAGTAAAATGTTTTCTTTCTCGTGCTTTGATTTGTTTCATATTCCTGGAAGAACGCCTCAGGAACCCTCAAGAATGGGGTTGCCTCACCCCAAATGTCAGATCCATAAGACCACCAGGCTTTCCTTTGGGAACATCTTCCATTTCCAAAGGGAAAGACTGAAGCAGCTTTGGGTAACAAACTCACGGGTAATATTCTTGTTGATTAAAATAAACATTTGTAAAGCAACAGAATAAAAACTGAGTATAATCTAGTTTCTCACATACAGCAAGCCCACACCTCCAAAACGCTTTCTCAGATACAATTTCCTCTGCTTAGAATGTTATTTCCTTTATCATTACATAACTGGCTACTTCTCAACTTCAAATCTTGGCTTCTTGTATCTTCCATGATTACCCTCTATTAAAAATAAGTGAGTGATTTTAAATCACACACACACAATTCACCTGTTATTTTCTTTCATCACTTGGTTTTCGTTAAACTGCACCTATACAATAAAAAAGTAGAAAATTTATGAGCTTCTTTAGTTCTCCTTGCTATGTCTCCCACTTAAATGGTAAAATTCATGGATGTTTGGGTTAAAGCTGCCCCATTCATCTATATAAACTCATCTAGCATGTAGTCAATCCATCAGAGTATTTTACAAATAAGCACAAAACTGTAATTCTGTTATTTGAAAGGATACCAAACTGTTGTTGGTGAGTCCCAGTTTTCTGCCAGTTGGTCTCCCCTTCGAGTATTTTAGCTTTAAGCAATTTCCAAGAAAAGAAAGTGGAGCCCTCGCATGAATTTAGGATAAGCTAAAAGATGCTATATTGACAACAAACCTGCTCTTTTTCATTTTGACAAATTGTTCTCAGGGTTTTTCAATTACTACTTGAAAAGGACAACCAAAGAAGTGATCGGTAAACATACACACACACGCACGCACACACACACATGCACGCACACACATACGTGCACACACCTATACATATATGCTATAAAGTATAATTATACAGTTTTGTGCAGTGTGTATCTATTTATGTGTGTATATTTGTGTGTATCTATACTTAAATTCAAAACAATAAAAAGATGAAACTACTAATTCCAAACAATAAAGCCTGCAGGACAAATAAATAAAACAGAATAAGATTTGAGAGCAGGTAGAACAAGGCTGAAACATCAGCTTCTTATTCTGTGACCAGTAAAAGTTTGTCTTTTTTTTTTTTTATTCCCTAGTTACTTTCTCTCACCTGAACCCTCTAGATCTTGTGCTCAATTTTAATAATGTGAATGAGTATATTGGCCCACCTCAGAGTATTCTGTTTGACTTTAATATCAGTGTAAGTGAAAAATTGAAGTACGGAGAACATTTTTGAACATTCGGTCATTCTATTAAAAATTCTCTGCACTAGAATTTTTTCTGACTTAGATTTGCATAACAAGTTTTTTCCAAAGAAAAATATATGCTGAAGATAGATATTTATTTTTCATTTTGAAATAGATTTCTCATACCGATTAGACATTTTAAGTCTTTTGCATACGGAAATGTAGCTTAAGGAATGAGTTTAGGCAATCTTCAATCAACTTATATTAATCTACCAAGAATGAAAAACAGGTATTTTATGAAATGAGGCATCAATTCCTGAAAAAGTAACGTGATATCACATTATCGAAAACAAACAGTACTGGATTTCCTTTTTAATGACCAAGTTTTTAGTTAATATTTGCCCACATAAAGTTGGAAAGGAAATGTGCAAAGCATGGATAGATAACCTTTTAAACAATCATTTCAGAAATAAACTCAAAATACCAGAGGTGATGCAGCTCTCAAAGCATAAAGCTTCCCCTTGAATTCAATTCTATATTTGACTTTCACATACATCGCTCTTCTACATCATGCCTCTCTCTACCACTGAATCCCATTTAGTTATGACTCAGTGCTTTATTTACTTCACTGATTGTATTAAGCCCACACAAATCATCAAAAAGCTTTAATTTGGTCTCTGAAGCTTTTCTCAACTTCCCAGAAATGGTAACAACGTATTTTTAAATCCTCCCAACCCTAAGTATACATGTTGCAACATCATTATTATTTGCCAAATAAATTACACTACAAATACAATTCATATCTTCCTATGCTGACTAGCAGAACTAACCCAGGAAGGGAGAAAAAAAATCAAAAGCATTTTTTCCTATATTTTCACATAGCATTCAGGATCTTGAAAAGAAAGACCTAGTTGGGCAAAAAAAAAAAAAAAAAAAAAGGATGCTGACCACACAGATTATAAACCTAGACTTATTATTTACTTATTTATTTGTTTTTTTGGGTGCATGGTTCAGGAATCGAACCCGGGTCTCCCCACATGAAAGGCGGGCATTCTAACCACTAAACCACCCATGCAGCCTCTAAACCTAGACTTAAAAGGCAGTGTGGGAATCACCAGTACACGTTGATAGAGGATGCTTGGTAAAGAGAGGTCAGAGAAGGGTGGGAATTAACTAATGGACAAATGCAATGGCGCTAAATCATTATGTATTTCACTACTATTAAAATGTATTTGGATTAATAGAGAATCCCACCGATAATAATCACCAATCCATGTAATCATAATATAAAATCACATAGTTATAGTAACCCCGTGGGGTATAAATTTTTCCTTATTTTACATATGAAGAAAATGAGACCTAGAGACATTAGGTAAATTGCTCAAGGGCAGGTTTATCCAACTCCACTACCCTATACTTAATTCCCAAGCTTTCCCAAGCAAGACAAATGGCATTAAATTTATGACAAGCATAGACATATGGGCCTATACTGTACAATAAGGAAGTTCAAGTATTAAAAACGAGCTGAATGAGGAGTTAAAAAAGGCATTGTCATCAGGATCTAGAAGAGGTTACCAAGGGACAGGGTGGGGATAAAGAATGGAAAGTTAAGGCTTCAAATGTACAGGGTTACTGTTTGGAACAATGGAAGCATTTTGGTAAAGGATGGCGGTTATGGTAGTGCCACACTGTGAAGGTAATTAACAGCGCTGAAATATAGGCGAAAAGTTAGGTTGTATGTATGACAGCAATAAATTATTTTTTTAAAATCCATGGGATTATATTACACAGTGAATCCTAAATTAAACACGGCTGTCATTAATAATACACTTAGAAATGTGTTTGCATCCATTGTAACCCATGTTCCACACCAGGGCAAGGGGTCGGCGGGCGGGTGGTATGTGGGAAACCTGTATTTTATAGGTGATTGTTCTATAAATCCAAAACTTCCCTAATAAAGAAAAAGGGAAAAAGGGCATTATAAAGGGAAGGCAAAATGAAGAGGTGTACATATAGGTCAGATCCTAACACAAGACAACAGGATAAAGGCCAAGCTAAACATGTAAGACTTCAGGGCAATTGGTAGAGAGCAGAGCGCTGCACCGAAGAATTAGCTCAGGGTTGAACACTTACAGGCACCCAAAAGTACTTGTGGATCCATTCTAGTTTCCAAGAGTATGTAATTTCTTACTGCATGTTAGCTTTGTGTGTGTTCCTTTCAAAAGTGGGTGTTTCAAATGGTAACTCTTTTGCAAATTACCAGATAACGCAACAAAACTGTCACGAGTACTAAAAGACTATGCACAGTGTGGTTTCCATAAACCTAACAGTATTTGCCAAGAATATGCAAAATCAAGTTGTAAATGTTAAAATAAAAGTCAAGATACTCTATGTTCTCTTAAAATTAAACAAGTAAATAGAATCATTTGAAAAATTGGACATTAATAGCACTTGTAATACTTAAATTCTGAATATGGTAAAGTCTTCTTTGGTTTGTTAACATGAACTTAAACTATTTTTATAACTACACAATGGACTCTCATTACCACTGCAGAATGTGGGTAAGTATGGCTTTTAATCTAATAAACGATATATTCCGAGTTACTTTAAGACATGTAGGTGATTCTTTTACCGATTCAGTATCATAAAAGACCTATTAAAACCTGAGTTATGCTGCTATAATCATGCACTCTCTCTGTATGGCCAGAAAGAGAAGAAAGTAGTGCACTGCTGTTGTGAAAAAAAGGGATTGGTAAGAAGAAAGAACACTACAGTGGCAACAAAAGAGCAAATTGTCTACTTCCTTTAAACACAGCTTTCAAAGGAAGCTGTTAAAGATTCTTCTACACAAAACAAGATCCAGGGCGGCACATATTGCTAAAATATATATTTTATGAGGTAACTTACACAACAGTACACAATTGTAGATCATGAGGTAAAAAGCCTCCAAGCAGAAAGGCTATAAAATTATGATATAGAGGTCTATAAACATGTGAATTTCAATCTATTTGCAGTATAAGAGACCTATGACTCTAAGAGTGTGGTGTTGAATAAGATAAGGGAAAGGCTTACAGATACAAGAATGCAAAAGTAAGGCACAGAACCAAGAAATTACAATATGCAATTTGCATCTTCATTATGTAACATTAAGAAGTCAAAGAAATGAATTTCTTTAAGGAAGAATTCTCTCTCTTTTCAGAAAAGTAAACAGGTAGAATAATTGTCTCTTTTGGCTATTAACATAATCAAAAACTCACAGAACAGTAGGAAAAGCAACAACAGATCTCTTCCTGGGCTAAAATTCCTCAACCCTCCTCAAGATTATATTTACCTTTCTGCAGTCAGACACTGTGTCCTTTACTTCTTTTGCTCTCTCCTGTTATAGCTGGCCTGATCTTGGAACAGTGCTAGGCATTGAATAAGTACTTGGACAAATTGATTCAACTAATTCTCAAAATTAGAATCCAAATATGTTATCTTAAGTCCTCTTAGCAGACAACGCTTCAATGGAGACAGATAGTGTGAGATGTTTGAAAAAATGAATGTTGATGTTCTTCCTAATAGATATACAAATCCTATTACTTCATCTTGGATTCCGGACCTCATGGTCCAGTCCTTAGAATACAAAGAGAACCTGGCAGGAGATTGCTGGGGAACTAACCAAGCCAAATATTTCAGACTCACAGAGGGAAACTGGTGAACCAGATAGTCACTAGAAGTATAAACAACACCCCTCCCTGAAGCATGGCTATTTAAAGACGGAGGTGTCAACTGTACCACTTATTCCCTCCACTCCCTCACACAGGTAGATGAGGAAGGGTTAAACATGGGGCTAGAGACAGGGATTTTAAGGGTAGCTCTTGTCTTGATGTGGAGAAGGAAGGAGGAATGAATATACGAACAAATGAGTAGATGAGGCAAATTACATCTATATGATGTACAGTTTTCTCTCTTGGCTGCTGGAGACACTAATTCTCAAGTTTAGTTTTACCGTTAGCCAACTCAGAAAAGGCAGCAGAATTGGAATTATCAACATGGAAGTGGAGAAACATTTGGGGCCAGACTGATGAAGCACAGGCACTGCAGGCTGAGGCTAGGAATGCTGCAGAATCCAATCTAAGCACTTTGGAAGTAAGCAGATTTTTATCATAGTAAAAGGTCCTATTAAAGCAGAGAGGAATATAAACTATGAGATTAAGCCGTGTATAAAGTATTGAATAGTATGCCCACATAAATCATTCTTTTACATTGTCTTTGAACCAGACTATCAGATTTAGACAATAGTACCAGAAATGTATTGACATTGAAGGGTGATGTGTTTTGGAGAAGTGCTTCTTCCTAGTTACACTGCCGTCAACTCCTTTTGGTTCTGCTACTTTCCTGTTTTCCCCTTTACACACATTAAATGAATGTGTGTGTATTTTAGATATAACTATAAAGAAATGAGACCGATTTTACAAACCATTAAAGAAAGCAGGCTCATTTTATAAGTGCATTTCATATAACTTCAATCATTTTATTTTGGAGGCTATATGAGGCACAGCCAACTGAAAATGTCACTGCAGTAAAGTGAGATGTCTACTTTCTTTATGAGGCTCTTTGAGAACAATCAATACACACGTGGAAGCATGCAGAGGATGAAGTTTAGGTGGACCAAGATGAAATTTGGACGGTAAGCAATTTTAACTATGATTGTTTTTACATTAAAAGTTACTTTTATGTCCATGTTTCTAAACTTAAATAAAACTCTAATGAATGCCACCACCGACAATTTTAATAAAGAGTTCTGTATCTTACTTTGATATCTTGATTTGCAGTTTCATATTTTTAAAAACAAAGGGCAATCTTCATAAGCCTGGTTTTGCTAATTATTAGTATACAGTTTATAATGGATCATAATGATAGAGCAGTAAGAAGAATAATTATGAGTTACTTTTATTTTCAAACTGAGTAAGAGAGTACAATTCTGTCCTTATACTCCTCACTGTGCATTTAATTTTTAGAGTACAAAAAATCATTTCAAAAATGTGTTAGCTGTATCTTGACATTCAAAGTCATTGCATTCCTAAGTGCCAGTGCATGCAAGAATTATGGATGATCCCATATTCTGCATTCACATTCCAATGTGAATATATTTTATAAATGCACTACTCTTTGTTTTCTTGTAAATTCCACGTTTCATGGTAGAATTTGTTTTCTTGTAAATTTCACCTTTCATGACCTATGGTGAGTAGTGTTGATCTCTGCAAAGAATTAAACAGTATAAAGAATGTCTACTGCTTTCAGCAGACACATACTGTCTCTCTCTGACTTTAGAACATCTCTGTTATAGCCAGTGCACAGATGCCACAGAGGAGAGAATCTATAAGAGAGGAGCAAAGAGAGAAATCTAGTAATAACTGCTGTTATGGTCCAGGCTAATTAAACCAGGTCTCCATTCCTTTACCCTTTCCAGGCTAAGCCCTTTCTGGATTCTGGTGATACTGATGAGCTCTTCAGTTATCAAGCATAACTGGATGAGGAAACAGAATAAAGGACAAGTTCCATATACCCTTTTAATTTGTTTTAAAGTCAGCAGCAGCAGAACTGGGAGACGATTTCAGCAATGTAAAGCCCTCTTTGAAGAGAAATTAAACAATTATTATGTCTATAATCTTTGATGGTTCTAATCCTGGCAATGCATTCTAAACAGTCACAGAACCATAGAATTGAAATTGATTAAACATATATCAGTTCATGTTTAAATTCCTTTATTACAGTTGAGTAAAGTCAAAAACAAAAACAACTTATAGAGTACCACGTATGAAGATCACCTATAGATATTTTCTACTATTCCATGCCATCTAAAACACGAGCATGAGCGCTATATATGAGAACATAAATCTGTTATGGCTTTCATTCCCCACAGTCCTTCTGAAGTCCTAGAATGCACTGTGTTCTCTGTGTGTGTCACCTCCCTTTCCCATAAAAATACCACAATCTGGCATTTCCAGTTCAGAGGAAAGGATAGCCAATGTAGTAAGACTACTCTAACAGTGGTCTAAAGGTTGTGGTTTCGTTCTTTGCTGCACACTTGCCTGGTAACCTTCAAAAAAATTTAAGAGAATTACTTAACCTCGCTGGGTCTCGAATACTTCATCTGTACAGTGAAAGCATTAAATTAGTTTCATATAATTTACTGCCCTTGTAATTATCTAGGTTTGTGGAATATCCCATATGGTTTTTTCTTCTTCATAAAGAACTCTCCATCTCAGCTCCCAAGATGTATTATTAGAAAAAAAATAAATAAAGTGCCCCCCATCCCAAGGAAGAAAAAAATCAGTTAAAGTACAAAATATTCCTTATCCTTGGTTCACATCCCAAAACTCAGACAAAGGATGAAGAACAAAGGCTTATCAAAGATAATTCAAAGTAAAGGAAAATATAAGTTGAAATAAGTTTTTCCATTCCCCATTGCTTCTATGAAGGCAAAAATGCTTTTTCTATAGTTCATTTATCTAAGAAGTTCATTTATCTAATTAGATAATTAGAAATGATCTAAAACTCTAAGAAGATTGAAATTATCTAATCTAAGAAGATTGAAATTAATGTTACCGGATAATGAGAAAGATGAATAAATATGGGTATTGATCTTGAGAATGGAATATTGATTTTGTGTTATTTGAGATATCTCCTCCTAGAAACCCACCTTAGAAAGAATTATTAATTACTATCCCAAGCTGTATTGCTACCAAAACTACAAACGAGGATTTTAATAGTACCGATACAACTTATTACTATATATGCATTAAATAAGCTATTTACTTCCAAATGCCTCTCTCTCTTATTAGAGGTATTAGCAGTAGAAAAATAAGGTGACCAGAAATCTTAGTTTCTAAAAGAATCAGCAGCTGTCAGATTTGGTTGGTTACAGGAAGTTTTCAATGATAAAATGAAGTGAGGATTTTAGACTATCGGATTTCATTTATCTATTCTTTGATCCATATTACCATTCATTGTTATCACCAAATATCTACATGTTTGACAGTGATGTTTATTCACTTGAAATTTGGAAATTTGAAAGGACCAGACTTTCAAATTCAAATAAATAAATAAAAAGAGATACCAAGAACCATGTATTTTCTTACAAGTAAACTGAATTAGGACCCTCTCTACTATACATTTTAATGGCATTGCAGTAAAAATTTGAACATAGTAAAAATGACTAACTTTGAAGACGCTTCCGAGGCTTTCTTTCTCCTAAATTACCTCAAAATATTTTTTAAAAATAGTACTTATGAATCGTTTCTTGTTCTCTTTCATTGGATACTTTCCTCTTATTTTGGAGCCAACCAATTACAAGAAGTAATCATAGGATTATTTTTACTTCTAAAAATCAACCAAAATCTTTCTTGATATTGAGTGGAGAAAAATGTAATCCTTAAGAGCTTCCTGGTAATTCATTACTAAGAGAGGATAACCTGTGTTAATTTCTGAATCTATAGCTCACTCTTCTTTCTTGACAAATATCTAGTGGTCCCTATGTGGGAAATTTTTATTCCTTCTCTCCTTTTTTTCCAGTACCTCAATTATTCTAAGTCACAATAGTTCTTTCAAGAGATAATTTTGTTTCTAGAATTTTGCTGGCAGCAGAATGTT
>PVIY010017667.1:15836-49117 GCA_004026745.1 Myrmecophaga tridactyla
ATTTTTTTATTTGACAGACTCCATAATCCTAACATTTGATTTTTTAAATGTTTCAAGAAAATTTATCAGCATATTCACCATTTAAACTCCAAATACCAAATTCTTACTTTCAAATGTAAAACAATATTTCAATCTAATTTCATGCATTGAGATTTACTTATTAACATAAAATTCTATTAAATTATTATAAACATTAATAGCCTATCTTCGCCAAACTGCTTTCACTAAATAGTTCTGCTCATTTCATTAAAAATGTTTTTTCACTCCAAATTAATGAAAAACAAAAGCTTCCAGACCAATCATTACATCAATTCTCTAATTGACAAAACTAAACATAAATATCAACAGTAGCCAGTTCTAATGGTCAAAAACATATTCCAATAAAGGTAACATGTATATATCTCATGTGGGAACAACAGTAGATGAAAAAAATAATCCAGACATTTATGTATATTTTGCTTACCCCCTTTCCTTTCATATTCATATTTGTCTTTTAAAAGTTTCCTGCCAATGTTACTACATTTAATATTGGATCTGTCTTCTTTCAAATTCTCTGTAAGTGTATAATGAAGCAATCACTTCAATTGTATTTCTTATCAGTAGTTCTAAATATATTACATAATAAATTAAAAAAATAGATTAGCAACAAATAGCTCCATGAGCAATGAACACTTCAGTAAAGGGGATAAATATTTACTTAAATTGATAAAAAAAATAAAATCCTATTAGTTTGATATCTTTAAATTAAAACCTTCATTCGTAACAATGATCATTTCCCCCAAATACAATTAAAATAATTTGTCCTGGAAATACTTTGTACATTTGAAAAAAATTTAAGACTTTCAAATGTACAGGGAGAATGAAGGAAAGTGCTTGACTATTTGTCACCTAGCAAAGAATAAAAAAATATATATAACCTACTACGGTATGTTAGGATTCCAGTGCAAAATCTTTGATTTGTATGTAGTGTCTAAAGATTTCCCTTACAGCAATATATTTGTCACAAGTACAACTGAAATGGCATTGCCAGTCGTAACAACACTCAAGGTGCCAGTTATCCCAGAGAAGCCCAAAGTGAAATTCTGATACAAAGTCGTAATCGTAAAGAATGTTTCATTTACATAAAAATACCGCAAAGCTATTTATAGCAAGTATTTATGTCCCTTTTCATATATATTTCATTCAAAACAATAAGTTTCCATGCCCTGACCTTCAAGGAGTGAACTTAGAAATTAACATCTACAAAAACAGCTCTCTAGAAGAAAAGCGAAAACCAGCAACAGCAAAACATGGGGGGAAAAAAAGATGTTTAAGGGCTTTTTCCAAATCTAATTTTATTGGCATTTGAACAACAACAACCAAAAAACCCAAACAAACAAAAAACCACACACAAACAAACTTAAACGTGAACACGTATGGAACTTACCCTCTTGAACTGCTTGGAAAGGATTGTTGCCATCAACAAATGTCACCGAAAATGTGATTTTCTCAGTTTGTAAGATCTCTTCATTCTGATTGAGGTCACCAACTGCTGTGCGAAACACCTCGTCATCCTTTTTGGCAGATTCATCAAATATTGCTCCTAGGAAGAGGGGAGTGTTGCCATTAGAAAATAACATAAATGTTCATACACTCTTGAAATATGCCAAAAAGACTTATGTTTTGAAAAACATAATTTCACTTGAAGCATGCTTTTTATTTATTGCAGAAACATAGTATACTAGAAGCAGTGTGATAGTTGAGCAGAAACTAGTTACTTCTTCAAGATGGAAATGACAATTAGTATCTTAAACTGTTACTGCAGGGAAAGTACTGCACTGGGAAGACAATATAATGAGTATGAAATGCATTTGCAGCACAAATGGCTAATACATCAGATGTTTTATATCATGGGATCTTTAAGAATTCATAGCTTAATTTTTTTTCTGAATAGTGGGAGATACAATAAGAAAGTTTTGAGAGACCTTTCACACAATATGTTGTAATTTAATCTCTAGCATGATTTTATTTCCTTCCACCCTTCATATTTTTCTTCCTTCCCCCCCCCCCTTCTTGTCTTCCTCTCTCCCTCCTTCCTTCCTTCCCTTAGGAAAGGGGTTTCACTAATCTTTTTTTTTTTTTAATTGATTTTATACATTCACATACCATGTAATCATCCAACGTATACAATCAGTGGTTCACAATATTATCATATAGCTGTGCATTTAACACAATGGACTTGTTCTTTTTTGTGAAAAAATAATATATATGCAAAAACAACAAATTTCAAAGCCCATCACAACAATCATTTGTAGAACAGATTTCAGAGTTTGGTATGGTTTACAATTCCACATTTTTAGGTGTTCACTTCCAGCTACTCTAAGACACTGGTGACTAAAAAAAAAAACCAATATAATCATTCAGCACTCATACACATTTGTTAAGCCCTATCTTCTCTGTATAATTCCATCACCAACTTTGATCTTTCTCTCACTCTTTGGGGGTATTTGGGCTATGTTCATCCTAATTTTTTCATCTTTGAAGGGGCTGTTAATAATATAACAGTATTTATTAAAACATTAAAGAAATACAAATATCTGAAAGGAGATAATGGAGATTATCCTGAAAAACTAAATAAATTCTACTGAATAATCTTAGCATTTATATCCACATATAATATTAATAATGATAATAAGAGTTGTGGCTTTTATTGGATGCATGATTGTCAGGAACACATTGGCTTAAACACCCAAGTTCTAAGACCAAACTGTGATTTCAAAGCCTGACTTTGCCACTTAAGTATATCACCTGGTGCAAGTTATTTAAATTCCAAACCTCATATCCATTATCTGAAATATGTCAACAATAATACCAATCTGTAAAGGCTATTGCTTCTTTAACAACATTATCCATATAAAAAGACTTAATTCATTGGAAATAAAGAATAAGTGCTCAATAAATGCTACTGTTTTCTTTTTCACTTACAGTAATCCAGAGTGTATAACATTTTCCATTAATGTTTTCATATTACAGTACCTCACTTAATCGTAAATTATGTGATCTGTATAATACAACACACATGTATAGTTGTGGAAGTTAAGATTCAGTGCAAGAAAAATGTCTACGACCACACAAGAAGGCCAGAGCCCTGTCCTCATTGGCTCCACCCTCCTTGCTTTAAACCATACGAGACAGTTATTGCCTTACAGGATTATACCAATGAGGAATATAACTTTTTAACATGGTATTGTAATTTGCCAAGGCTGCCAGAATGCAACACACCAGAGATGGACTGGCTTTTAATAAAGGGGGATTTATTTAGTTAAAAGCTTCTAGTTCTTCAGAGGAAAGGCAGTAACTTTCACCTGATGCTCTCTCTTACACGGGAAGGCACAGGGTAATTTCTACTGGCCTTCTCTTCAGGTCTCTGGGTTCCAACAGCTTTCCCCCGGGATGAGGCCTTGCTGCATCTCCAAAGGCCTGGGCCGAGTTGCGAGCCGTGAGTTGAGGTATGCTGAGCTGCTTGGGCTGTTCTGTGTTGAGCTCTCTCATTTAAGCACCAGCCAATTAAACTAAACATCACTCAATGCCTGAGGCACAACCCTCAGCTGACCGCAGATGCAATCAGTGATAGATGAGCTTCACATGCCAATGGCTCATGTCCACACAACAGGACTAGGCACCTTCACCTGACCAGGTTGACACCCAAACCTAAGTACCACATGTTTGCCCTTTGTCAACTTGGCAACTGTACACAGCACCTTAAGTGATATAAAATGGCAAAAGTTCTCTTCTAGCTCTGGACCTACAAATCTCAAAACAAATTATCTGGGCCAATATGCAAAGAAGGGACAGTCACAGGATACATATTTTCATTTCCATAGGGAGAAATTAGAAGGAAGACAGGGGTCACAAAACACAAACAATTCTAAAAACCTGCAGGGCAAACTCCATTGGATTTCAAAGTCTGAAAGTCATTTATCCTTTGGGCTTTAGAAAGGGCAGTCCCACCCTTTCCAAGCCTCCACAGTAGCCCACCTCTCTCCGAATGCAACCTTGCAGGACAGTGGGGAGACCACCTTTTTCTCGGCTCCACCCTCTCCAAGTATTGGGGCTGCACCCGGGCTCTCTGCTATCTCCAAGGCACAGGCTCAACCCCTTCATGTGGTGGTAGCCAGGCTCTCCCCAGTCCCCAAGGAGTGTGCTGCACTCTTCCAAGGCCTGAGGTGGCACAACTCTTCCACTGCAACAAGGTGGAAGGCCCCTTCTTTGCCTTTGGGATAAACTCACCCTCTCCACGTATATGGGTGGGGCCACTCCCCTGGCGAGGCTTCTTGGTTTCAGACCCAAGCTTCTCTGGCTCTCACTCTGCAAACTCCCATCTCCCTTTTGAGTCCCCCTATGTCCAAACTGGCAGTGGTTCCGTTTACACCAACAATCTCTTCAAGTACTCCAGGACTTTTCCATTAAGCTCCCCACAGTTTCTCCAGAATCCTCCTCTTATCCATCCAAAAAAGTCTTCCAACACGTCTGGTATTCGCAACACCCCACTTCTCAGGAACCAATTCTGTTCTAGTTCGCTAAAGCTGCCAGAATGCAACACACCAGAGGTGGATTTGCTTTTAATAAAGGAGGATTTATTTAGTTAAAAACTTAGAGTTTTTTTTAGAAGAAAGTAACTTTCATCTGAGATTCTCTCTTACACAAAAAGGCACAGGGTAATCTCTGCTGGACTTCAGGTTTCTGGGTCCCAACAGCTTTCCCCAGGGTGACTCCTTTACTACATCTCCAAAGGTCTGGGCTGAGCTGCGAGTGCTGACACGAGGAGTACTGAATTGCTTGGGCTGTGCCCTGTTGAGCTCTCTCATTTAAACATCCAGCCAATTAAATTAAACCTCACTCAATGCAGGAGGCACTCCCCACTGCTGACTGTAGATGCAATCTGTGGTAGATGAGGTTCACGTGGCAATGGCTCGTGTCCACAGCAACAGAGCTAGTCACCTTCACCTGGCCAAGCTGACACCCAAACCTAAGTACCATACATGGAAAATGACTTTATCGCAAATCTGGGAGACTCCATCTGGCCATACATAGCTTGTTTGTATTTGTTCTGTCTCTTCTGGTTCTAAGAAGGCGTACCTTTTAAAATTGTTTGCCCTTTAAGTATAAATATTTGGATCAATGTACTTTTTGTTTTTTTGGATGAACTGAATGAAATCCCCCCTGCCAAAAAGGACATATACCCCAGGCTTAATAACACGATAAATGCTTTCTCTTTTGCCACCTACATATCCTTATGGATATATATTTCTTGTGTTTGTCTAAACATAGATGTATATCTAGATAGTGTAAACATACAGAAATATTTATATATGACGATTGAAAAGGAGACACTTTACATCTTTCAGATTTGTTGATTTTGTACATTTATACAAGCTCCAAGACATCTAGCAAGAGATAGATCAGGATTTAAACATATATAATAATGCGTTTTTAAAATCAATTGCATTTTATATGGCTTCATCATAATTAAAATAAATTCACATTAATTTTGTGCTTTCTTTGTAAAATTATTTTCTGGTAGCATCATTTCTTCTAGTATAGCACCTTCTGTGTAAGCGATACATTACAGTGTGAGGTCATATGTGAAATGTAGAATTTCAGTCCTTTTTTAATCAAATGAACTCTTGGTTCAAATGCATTCTTACATGGATGCCCGTTTGTTAACTGAAATTAGAGGTGTCCTATTAGAAGCAGAGGTGCTGGGGGGGCCTGGAGTGCTGACCCCTCACTACTTATCTCCAAGAACACTTCAGGCTCACTAACCTCTCTGTATTCCCTAATTTGTAAAATGGAAATGACATCTATCTATCTTCATGTCTGGTTAAGAGAGGTCTACAGCTAATGTTCTCTTCCTAGCCTCTTTCATTATAACTTATAACTTAATTATACTGTTTGTTATGGTGCGCAAACATCACAGGTTTTCCTTGTGATGAGCCAGCAGGACAGATATTTTGATTACCATGTGATTAAGTATTTAATTGGAAAATATGGTCACCATAAATATAGTGCTATACACACTGTTGTCTAAAATATTCATTAAAGTTACTAGAGCTATTTACTGTCTCTGCCAAAAGTGACAAAAGGTTATCCACAGGACAGCATTACTGGAGGGCCAGTTGTTGTAAATGTACTTAGAGATTTAAAATGTAACTATGCCTAAGTATCACCCACTCAAACATGAATTCTTCTTAGAATATATTTTAGCTTCTGGGTTATTCCAATACATGTATTTTTTTTTCTTTATTAGAGAAGTTGTGGGTTTACAGAACAATCATACATAAAATACAGGATTCCTTTCACCTATCACCCCATCACCATAAACTTGTACTGGTGTGGGACATTTGTTACAATGGATCACACCACGTTTTTATAACTGTACTATTAAGTACAATTTTATAACTGTATTATTAAGCTCCTGGTTTAACTTAGGGTTCACTGTGTAGAGCAGTCCGATGGATATTTTGTTTTCATTTTTGTTGTTAAATATGCAAACTAACTTTTCGACTTTCAACTGCGTTCAGATGCGCACAAACTTCAGTGCTGTTAATTGCGTTCACAAGGTTGTGCCTCCATCCCCACCATCCATCACCAAAGCATTTCCATCATTCCAAATACGAGCCCTGTACATTTTAAGCCTAAACTTCCCATTCCTTATCCCCACCCTTTCCCCTGGAAACCTATATTCTAGATTCTAACTTTATGAATTTGCGAATTCTAATTATTTTCAAAATAATGAGATCATACAATATCTATCCTTTTGTGTCTGGCTTAGTTCACTGAACGTGATGTTTTTATTATTATTCTATGCATGATAGAGAGTTAGGGTGAAACTGTCAGGTTCTGACAGGTGTGGCAGGTTACTCAGTACTCAGGCCTCTCCACCCTAAGACAGCTTTACCATGGGAAGATGACCATTAATTTCTGTTAGAGCAGGCAGCGTCCGAGAGGTGTACTTGTGTACCAGGCATCCCTCAGCACTGCTATTTTACATTTGCATAGTTGATCAGCTTCCCCTAAATCTAGCCTTCCATTTCCAATATTACTTGAAAAGACTGCCCATGTCTGAAACCATGGGAAAAACATAAAGCAAAAAAGCAAATAATTGGCATATAAATTGAAGACTTTCTGATTATGTTTTAGATAGTTGCTATCCAGAATATTATTTTATGAACATAATTAAAACATAATAACATACAAAATAGACATACATTTTTAAGCTCTCTTGTCATTTCTGAACCAAATAGAATTCTAATTTTGCAACTAAGTTTCTATGAAAATATTTAGGAGATTGTTAGCTTTATCTTCTAATTTTCATAAAAATTTGATAATTCTTATGTGAATCTAGATTAATAATTACATTGAAATTTATAACTATCAGACTCTGATATACTAATTTTACTAGGAATTTGTTAGGAAGCATAATCTAAATTTGCTGCGATGGAAGCTGAAATAGCCAATTCATTTTAAACCAAATAATCTAATGTCTATTCACAAAGAAGTGATATATGTTTATATAGAGATGTTTCAGCTTGTCCTGGATTCTAAATGGGTCTTTTAAAAGAGGAACTTCTGCTCAACCTTATTTTATAGTGGGTTATGTTATTGATTTCTGCTGAGTATTGGTAATATATTTTTAATGGAGGCATTTTTACTATTACTTGACAAAACACTTAAAGTTGCCTTAAACATTAAACCTGGTTTAATAAATGGCAGAAAACTGCAGAATTGAGAGTAAATTAGTCAAGTCTGTGCTAAATTAAGATCTACTGAAAAGAAATGAACAAAAGGAGCACTTCATCTTTCTGCAAACAGCAAGGAGGTACACAGAAGTAACAGTTCATCTTACTGCAAACAGCATAACCAAAGCAGAGGAAATCCTAGCCAACATTTCAAATCCCAGTTCTTTATTTACTTTTTTTCTTCAACTGTAAAATCTCATCTTAAGTCTGGCTTCGTACCAAAGAAACATTTGCAGTAGGTTGCATTAAATCACACACATCTGAAAACAACCCAGCAAGATCCACACAGGAGAACCTCAGAACAAGAAAGTCCTTTATTATTTCATGCTCTTCCAACAGTCATTGCAATTTCATCTCTTTATCTCTTGTATTAATGCATACATAGTACCAGTTTAATCCAATTTCAAATACCCCAGATTTAGTTTTTTTGAACTAATAAAGTTTTCTAATGCAACATTCATAACTATGTAGCTAACTTGATGGCACAGCATCTAGTTTCTCCAAGGATATATTTATTAGCATATTTTAACTGTAAGTTTTATTTTATAGCCTTGAGATGAATTGTACTAGATAAAATAATTCTTCTGCCACTTGCACACACATATACACACACCCACACAAGACTATTTCATGTACAGATTATACAGACTATACTCTATTTTCCATGGGCCAATCTGAGAGGAGAATAATCAAGCAACCAAGCAGAAAAGGACTGTTTCTTAAATATTCCTATTATACAAATTTGTCATTTGTAATTAGCCATTCCATTATTAGGGTTGATGTCTGTCCCTGCCATGGGGGAAAAAAAGGATTTCTCTTATTCTTTTACAAACATAGAATAAGTGGGTACAAATATATGCTTTTAAAAACAAACACCATGTTTGTCTTCTTACACCTTAGAAAGAAAATTCATTATATAAGTTTGTGCCATATATAATGCTGCTGAATTCCCATGTAACTAATATACAAAATTGCAAGCATATGAACAAACACCAAATTTTAATAGAGGCTTACAAAAGTAAATGTAATTGGGGAAATAATTGTAGTTTGTAATAATATCACAGACCGCACTAATGCTCTCATTTTAATATGTTATAAATTGTCATATCTAGAAGTTTTAATATAGCTATGCCATTTGGAAATTGAGCAATTAATATACAATTCAATTTAGCAAGCTGATAAATAACTGACAAACTAAGACACTTCTTGGTAAATGAAATGGAATTATGTTTGAGAAAAGATATGTAAAATTTCCCACAATGCACATATCTACTTACCAAGTGTATTTGTTTAAATGACAATTAATCCAAATTCCAATTTTTTTCTATAAGCATGATATATATATATATATGTAACATAACTGTGTGTGTGTGTGAATACATTTTGTACATTTAAAATAAATCAGTACTTTAGACCACAAAAATATTTCACACAAATTCACATTTGCAAATACTCCTGCTTAATAAAACCTTAAAAGAATTGATTAACTTCAGTAACTCAGTAACTCTCAAAAACATTCCAAGATTTTCTACCTACATGCCTTTACCCTTGGGGTTGTCTCTACTATGGTTGTATCTTTGTCTCCTTGGCAGAACATAATTTTCTGGGCAGTGTAAAACTATTTCATATAAATATATGTATTTTATTTTGAGTGTCTATAAGTGAGCCTGAATATATTAGACACTTAAGAAACATATTCATTGATTAGTCTTTTCTTATATTAATTTAGGCATAAGAATTTCAGAGTACAATGAAAGTTGCAACCAACCTTAAAACAAAGCAAGGTTGCAAACGTATGCTAAACCACCTATTTACCTGTGAATTTATTACAAGTATTATCATAACTCAAGAGGACCCAAGTTATTCATGAGGGCACTGATCATATATTTAATTTTTAAGCTGAATATTTATATTATTTTTTGTCGTACATATGAGAAGCAAGTGGAGGAAATGCTGCTTAGCAGAAAAATACTGGAGGAAAGAAAGTGTCTTTAACTTAGCAAATCCTATGAAAATAGTGAGAAGGGTCTTAACATGTTCCTTGAACAAATTTTCACACCTTAAGGGTCAACAGACTCACAGCAAGCTCTATATATCTCACGTCAATAATTAACACATGAAATAACTTTTTAAATAATGATTCTAAAAATCAGAAGCAAGCATGTATCAGCACATCTACACTACCCTTGTACAATTAATTTCTCTTTAAAACAGTATCTTCTAAAAAGACATGTACAGAACAACTGCCCAAAACTGTAAGGTCAGATTCAAAATTGCAAATAAAACTCAAGACAGCTAAGTTTTCTCCAGTTACAAAATTTAAATTCTTTACCTCATCTAATTTTGCCTAATGCATATGTACATACTTCATGTTAAGTAATCTTAAAAAGAATAAATTTAAAAGAAGCATGACTATTATATGCTGTGAATCTAATTTCCTTTGAGGTAATGGAGTTAATTCGCTTCATTTTTCTCTTATGTTTTTCTCTCCTTTTCTCTCTTTGTCTACATGTTCTCATGCATCCATCCACTCATTCATCCATCCACTCAATCAACATTCCCTCAACACAGAGAAAACCATCAAAGCCAAGTCACTTTGAATATTCTTGTGTCTTAACAAATTATTTGATGGCAGGCAGTTGAAATCAATTACATGTTGAATCTGATCACAGTAGAAGATGCCTTGACAAAATGATAATGGAAATATGTAGTTTTCATAGACACACAGCTGAAAGGAATTTTAGACATGGTATACCCAAACTGGTGCATTTTTCAAAAAAACGTAGAGCAATGATTTTATTGCTTTGTCCAAAATTACACAGCCAAAAGTAGAAAAGGTGGCGTAGGAATTTAAGTTTTCTGGTTTCAAGTTTGGAGCTATTCTTTCTATATTATACTTTCTTTTCTCATGTCTGCAAACTTGCTGTTTATCCAAATGCATATATCTATATATTTATAAATGATCAAGAACTGGTACTACTGTCATGATTAGAATATCAAATTCATTTATTATAAAGACATGAAGAATTTTAAAATGATGAATTGTAGCAAAAACTGAATGTTAGGCTGATATTTTTACATAAAATTTACTCTTTTCCTTAAAAACTTCAGCAATTTTAATCTGGTAGGCTGAAATACAGACCAAAAACTACAATTCTCTGCCTTGGGGCAATGTATCGGTCACAGCAGGATTTGCAATTCTACAGAGCCATTCAGAATTAAGTCATCATATATTCGTACTGTTTTCTGTATCATTTAGCATTGGAGGTGAACTCCTATTTCAATGGCATTACAATACAGTGAATGATATATTTACAATACATTTACATCATACATACATGTGTGTCTATGCATGTATGAGCATATGATGTAAATGTTCTCTGACTGAATAACATTTGTTACATTGAGATTTCCTCCATGAATAAATTTTGTATTACAAATGTTTTCACAGTCCTTTCTTGTTCAATAGAAAATTTCCTAACATTCTCTAAAGTAATATCCCCACAGTCAGGAAATAACATGTTCCAAACTCCTTCTCTTTTCATTAATAGGTATATTTTCCTTAGTCCCCTTATTTAACCTTTCAAGAGCACTCTAGGGAAGTAAACCAAAACAGTAACTACATGTTGGAAAAGAGGTACTAGATTAGCATCAAATTCATGACAATTGGGAAAGTACTATTTTGATTTACAGAAAATTGAATCCTGTTGTATTTTTTTCCAGTTCATAATAACTGAAGCAATAGTAATTAAAATTTATTAGTACCAAGCAGTGTGCTAAGCCATTCACAGGCATTATTTCATTTAGTTTTGATGAAAACCTTTTGAGGGAAATAAAGCTCAATTTAAGTAACTTTCCCAAGGTGTAAAGCTAATAATAATTTTAGCAGAATTCAGTGATTTTAGTTTCTAAGCAAAGATCCTAAAAAAAAAAACATGGACTTATGATTTGGCAACATATTAACTGCAACAAATTTCAACATAATCAAGTGATATGCTTTTTAAAATTTTCATAGTTATTGCTATGTAATTTTATTTGTATGTTAAAATTCTCAAACAGATTTTGATCTTATTCTTCGATAAATTTTTATTGACTAGATCTGGTTTACAAAAGTTTCTAAGTAATGATTTTTACATACTTCCCTGATAGGTGTAAATCGATACATTACTACTATATTTAAAAAAAAGTAAGTCGTTTATCTGAAGCATTTACACATTTTTTTCTCAAAAAGACCTGGTTTTGGACTAGTTATCACATGCATATAAAGCTTTAAATTGATGAACATTTCCATACCTTAGGTTAAATGTTAATTTTGGCAGTTATTTTAGGATAAGGTTGTGTTTTCCAATAACATGTACTGTGGTATATTTTTAAATACTGGAGATTCAGAAGAAAACTCCAGCTCGTCACTTTTAAAGGTTTTTTTCCTTTCACTTTAGTGACTAATGATCCCAACAGAATGACAATGACATAGTCATTGACTTTATGATTAAAGGCCTTTAATAATTCTCTTAGGTTTGTAATATTCAAATTGTGACCAGGTATTGAAACTAACTGGTTCATTATCTCCCAATGTTTAATGCTTATTTAGCACTCTATTCTCAGAGTTCAAAGCATAGTTCAAAGTCCATAATATGAACTGTCACTCTACCCAACATAATTATCAAGTTTGTAGATAAGCATCATTCTACTTTTAAAGATATATACTCAAGTTCAAGAGGATAATGTCAAGATCACAGAGGGAATATGTTATGATATTGCAGAGAAAGTAATAACTGGAAGGAAGAAAAATTTCCATGCAGATCATTAAGGTGATTATGCATAAATACTTAAAAGAATATTATAATTCATTACTAGTTCATATCAGAAACCAAATTTTATTATTTTTTTAGAGGACACTTTTAAATTCATATTAAACCATCTAATTATTGGTTTCAGAACATTTCATTGATATTTTAGCTCTATGGAATAATCTAATAGGGATCACTGAGCTCAGCGATTTAAAGAGATCTGGATTCTAATAGCAAATATGCTACTAAATCCTCTGTGACCTTGGGGCAGGGGTTCTCTACAAGGATCAATTTCGACCTCAAAGGGACATCTGGGGATGTCAGGAGACACTTTGATTCTCACAACCTGGGGTCACTACTTGCATGTAAATGGTAGAGACCTAGGATACTGTTAACATCCTAAAATTCACAGGCCAGTACACAGCCACAAATAATCACAGGTCCCAAAATGTCAGCAGTTGTAGGCAAAGCCATTAACATTCTTGAGCTCACTGTACTCTTATTTTAAATGAAAGAAAGGTGACAAATAACTTATAGCTCTCCTTTTCCATTAAATGTTTCATAAACAAATCAAGATCTTCAATAAATTTCATACTTCAAAGTAAAAGTCACACACATGCATATAAATACATATGCAGAAATTTTACCTGAAAAATTGTTTTTGAACATATGTGGAATATTTACAGACCATATATTTGGCCACAAAAGAAGCCCTAGTAAATCTTAAAACTCATAAAATGTAGACTACTTGCTGAATGAAATGCAAAATACTAATACTAATAAAAATTAAAATTAAAATGATAGCATCAAAATTTTTTGCCTGTGTTTGTGAATTAAAAAAACTTATGTTACTTAGAACTGAATGATAATTTTAAAAACCATGTAACAAATGTGAGGCAGGGCTAAAACAGACTTAGAGAAAAGTATAGCTTTCAATTATATTTATCATTAAACTAACATTAAAAAGTTTGAGAACAGACCAAAATGCAACTTGATGAGGTAAAAGAGCAAAAAAAAAAAAAAAAAATCTCAGAGCATAAGAAAAGAAACAATGTCCAGCATAGAAAAGAATGAAGTAAGCATCAAAAATAAAATAGGAAAAATTATCAAAGTCAAAAGATGAGTATTTAGAATGCAAATAAAATACACAGGCCATATGCAAGCTGCATCAAGGACAATGCAAAACGACACAGTACAAAAATGGGAAAGGACCAGTGTGCAATAGAGAGTAAAAATAATTTAGGTGTATTTATATTTATAAATGAAGATGAAATGACAACAAAGGCACAAGAAATCCTGAATCAAATATGGGTATCTTAGGGAATATAACTTCAATTAAGCAAACATATATCAGACAAATAAGATAAATAAAAAAAAGCCTGGGTTTTCATCCACACAATTTTCATTTGGGTTTTATTATCTTTCAATATTTAAGATTTCAGGAAGCACACGCAATATTTAACTTACTGATCCCTTTAAAATCTAAGCATATAAAATGCTTCATTCAGGCAAACATTAATACAAAACTGACTTTATAAGAAATTAAAATATTACTCTGTGATACTTGAATATTGGATATTTCATTCTTAGGTTTTCTGGATATTATGAAGGATATTGTGAAATATATAAAATATAACATCACTGCATACCTAGAATGTACACCTTTGCATTTCTCCCATTATTGATTCTTTTCCTAAAAATTTCTTGTAAAGCTCATCCTGAAACCTTTGTTGAATAACACCCATCCTACAGTGATTTTTCTCACCATCCAAACAAATACATATAACTTCTACCACTCAAAAATCATAACTGATTAAATATGGTCTTGAATGATTTTTCAGTGGAAATACATTCTTCTCTAAGTAGAGAACCTCCTTCTGAAGGTTGAGTCAGAATCTGCTGCTTTCCTTTTAGATTTCCCATATACCATTAAATAAAGCTAGGCAAATAGAGGGTGCTTAATTAATGTTCTTCACCTGAAGGAAACAACCTGTTCCTACGCTTTTACTTTTATATACAAATGGTAAGTCTCAGTTTTCCTAAACAGAGTGTGATAAAACTATTTAAAGATGAGAAGGGAAAATCATGGACCAAGAAGCCAAATTTTCAATGACTCTTTCCAGAGATTTCAGAGGAAGGCATTTATATTGCAGTGCAACATTCCATCACAGTGAAACTAAGTCAAATTCATAAAGGGGTTTTTCCTTTCAACAGAAGGCCTTTTTTTTTTTTTCCAGCCCAATTCTCCAATGACTTTGAATTCACTGGAATTTCTATATAGTTATCCAGAAACCCAAAGCGCATTTAAGCTCATAATACTGTCATTTGAAATATCTGACTTTGCTGTAAATTCCTCAGTGGTCTGTGGGGGGAAATGAAATGAAGGCTGCTTAAGGAGCCGATAAGCTGATTTCTCCATGCAGAGCATACTAAGAGGCTAATGTTTACAATAAAAATTTCATGTTGGGACATAGATCTTCTCTGAATAGGCTGCATTTGCACCTTAGCTTGGTGTTTGGGAAATAAACATTTCAAAGATCAAATCTTCTAAGGAGAATTATTTGTAATGTCTTTCAAGAATACTAGGTAACAAAAGTTCAATAACTGGAGATTTTAAAAAATGGCACGCTTTAACCCTTTAAATTATTTTCAGTCTTTTCAGATTGACTGTATGATATATTGCCGAGCTAAGTATCCCATGTTGCAGATTTTTTCCACATGTCCTCACCTCATTAAAGCAATGTCCTATTATTGCAAATTAACTTCCATGACAAGAACAACCACCAAAAAAAAAACTACTTTGAGAAAAGAGACTTTGAACGCTGTGCAGCCTTTCAAACTCTTCCCAAACTGACAGAGTGCACTTAAGAAAACAGCAATAATGTAATAAGGAAGCTTATGATATTTTTGGAATTATTTAGAAATAAAATGTTTTCTCCTCCTGCAGCAACTTATTTGATGCTTTTAACAGTACCCTAAATTTCCATGAAAAATTGTGAGAACTGGTATAGGGTACTATAGGTAAAATCAGACGTTATATTTGTATGAAAAAAAATGTGATTGCTATCCTCTTAGAGTCTAACACACTTTGCACACAAATTCATTTGGCTATCTTCCTATAGGGTAAAAAGTCTAATTTTATGCATAGGACAAAAGTTTACTCTGCTTATTGGTAACAATTCATTTTGCCCTTCTCAACTGACTTAATTAGACAAATACTAAGTTCAAAAGTGCTTGAAATTTAGAACGTATATAAAATATGGTCTTCATTTCTAAAGAAAATGAAGGCATCATGTGGAATAATTCAGGTAAGAAAAAGCTATCCTTCTGATATCAATCTCAAACTTCATGGTTTCATTAGTTCTGAAATTGCTATTAGTTTTATCTTCTTTTAATATTCCTTTTCAATTAACAAGTAAACTAAACATATGTGTATATATTTTTTCCAGTATGCCATATATTATTCTAACTGTTCCATATACTAAATAAAGAGATATGTTAGCATGCAGTATATTGTTTTTGCTAGGTGTTTTCTCTGCAAAATATTTTGTAAACAGGAAGACAACAGCAGTTTTATTATAACTAAAAGACAAAGTTTTCTTAGGAAGATGACATTTTAAAGGTATTTTATTAGCTTTATATATATATGGTTACAAAATGGACCCACTTTCCTCAATCTATCAAGAAAACATTTGTAAGTTAAATACTTAAGGAAAATCAACTTTCAGAAACTATTTTTAATGTCAACATGGTGGAGAATAAATACAGGAACATAGACAAAGTTGTGTATGTATGCCACTATATGTTTTATTCTTATAAAAATAAAAAAGATAATATTTTTTAAATGTTTAAATCCTGAGGTGCCTCCCTTCATTCCCTTATTTCTGCAGTTTACAGATGAGGATATAAGAAAGTAAATGAGATAGGATATGAATTTTGAACTTTCTGTGTACAAAGTATACTTTTTGTACTATGTAAACTGTGTTCACTCCTGAGACAAAATATTCTGCCTTGGGAATGACGTGTAGAAAGATAAGACAAGATTGATGCCTTCAAACTGAGCATTTAATCATTTCCTTAGACAGTTTGACTCTATGACGTGGCATGTGGTCTTACTCTGTTGAAGAAAAGGAAATACCATCTAGAAATAGATAACTAAATGAGCTGTGGTTTTTATTAGAAGAAGTAACAGGGAATACAGACTGTGGTCTTTAAAACCTCTTGCAAAATGCTGTAAAAAGTCAAAATCCAGACAGTAAGAATATTTACTTACGATATTTGATATAAAACAATTAACCCCAGCATCCATGTTAAAAAGAAAAAAATAGTCGAAAAAATTCTAATGCACACTGTTGTGGGAAGATAATTGGCATATATGAATAAAAGATAGTAGACATCTTAAATCTCAAAGTTAAACCTCAAGAAATCATTGTCTTTTTTTTAAAGGCAAACTAATTTTCTTTCCATTAACAAAAGATCTAAAGCAAAAGTGAGGAAAGATATATATCTGTGAATTCTTGTTTATGGGTATACTGATGTATGTTTGCTATATTGAGATGTTGTGTTCTTTGTACTTTTCAGTATTTTGAGAAATTGCTCATGATTTAATAATGTAATAATTTAAAGGTAATTTCTTGAGGCAAAATTTGAACAAAACATATATATAATATACATCCAAATTATGATTGAAAGAATTTAAATATCCATACTCATTTCAAGAAGTTATATAAAGATATCATTTTCCTTATCTCCTTTGTTTATTAAGAGATCAGCTTCCTAAATTTTGACCACCCAGAACTGAGAGGTTATAAGAAATTTTTTAATAATCCCCATTTCAAAAAAGAGAAGTTAAGTCTTGAAAAGTTACCTGGAGCTTAGAAAAATACCATTTAAGAAACACTGAGATTTTCAATGAGACTTTGAGTCCATCTAATCACAATATGATTTTTATCTCTGGAATCTTTAATTAGTGCCAAAAATATATGTCTCTTTAGCCAATTATCATTTCATCTTCATTTCTTTTCTTTCTTTTTATTCATTTATTTATTTTTCTTTCCTTTGACTAATCTCTCACTGTTCCCTTCTCCCCTCTACCTTTCCACAATGTCTATCGTTCTCTCTTCTGCTCACCTCATCCATCCCACAGTAATCACATTCCATTAATATTTTCAATCCCTTTATGGGAGACACCCAGCATTGAACAAATCCTGGTTTTCTCTAGAGAACAACACTGTCTCTGAAATCCATTGAATTGGAGATTTATTTCCAGAAACATGAGACCCTTGGAATAATTTCAAAGCATGATTTCTCCAATGAGTAAAACCGTCTCTTCTGCAACCCTTTTTATCTGGTTGTACCACTCTCTTTCTCATCATTGTCACCAATCATCTCCTGCCCAGCCGAGCAAATTCAATTATGAAACTGAAAACTGGTTCAGAATCTATCACAAGTCCTGCCATCACCCTGGGTGGTACAGCATACATGTTGATGTCCTATCTAGTAAAATAACACAGTTCTGTGCTTTCTTAATCCCAATATCTATTACCTCCACTAACCCACAGTTAATAGCTGGTTGCTGACATCTCCTGTACTTCCATTATATGAGAAATCTTGAAATCTAACATCTTATGCTCTACCCAGTTTTTCCAGAATATCTGACTCAGGCACTGTATCTGTGCTTCAGTCTCACAGAGACTTCCAGTTCCCTCACCACTGAGTTAATGAAGGTGGCATTTTACTGAAATGGTGATAACCGGAGAAGTAATAGCAGGTGAATCCACAGTTCGTTCCCTTTAAAAATGTTCAGTTTCACATGTTTATTAAAACACAGGTGGAGAAGTCAAGAGTGTAATCAAATAAGCAGAAAAGGAGCTTAAGACAAAGAAGTCTGGGTTAGAGGTTTACATTTGAGTCACTGGGAATAAAATCCTGAGACTGGATATGATCACACAAAGAGTACAAATGGAGAAAACAAGAGGGACCAGGACAAATTCCAGAGAATTGGAAAAGGAAGAATCTTAATTCAAAGCAGTTCTAGAAGGTACCACTATTGACACAAAAAAGGAAAACCAGGCAAGAACGGATCAAAAAGCAAAATGAGGAGTTCTGTTTTGTGTAATTGGGAATGGTCAACCATATGAAAGTTTCTCAGAAAATGAATCATGTGAGGATATGGTAACATGGAGACTGTCGGTTATTTTAGTAACACCAATTTCAATGGAGAGGAGAAACTAGATTGAAATGAGTTAAGGAGTAAATGGGAAGGGAAGAAATAGAGGCAGCCTTTTGACATAATTTTAAATAATTAGCCTGACATAAAAGGCCGTGCAGTTTACTTCTCCTTCATTATGCCATAAGCTCCAAAAAGGTATAGCTAAGGTTTGTTTGTTTTTTTGTTTCACATGGGTAGGCACTGAGAATCGAACCTGGGTCTCTGGCACAGCAGGCGAGAACTCTGCCTCCTAAGCTACCATGGCCCACCCTAATGCTTGTTTTTTAATGATATTTAATAGTACCCAGTGTCCAGCATGGTATCTTTCACATAATAGGCACTGAATGTTGTTGACTGCAGTGTTGAAATAAAAATTCTGTGACTTAGTCGTATAACTCAATGGGTAATGGGGCTTTGGAAACTCCAAGAACGCCTTCTCAGATATACTGAGTCTAAATCTCTGGGATTAGTAGCTGGTCTTCCATTGACAACATTTTTTAACTTTCTTGGTAGTCTGGTATGTTCAGTTAGTGTGAGTGGACGTGAGATGTGTGCCACTCCCCATCCCAGGGGCTAAGAATCAACTGAGTCTCTCTGTGGTCTTTGTCCTTCCCCCCCTTTTTTTTTTCTTTGCATGGGCAGGCACCAGAAATCAAACCCAGGTCTCCTGCATGGCAGGTGAGAACTCTGCCTGCTGAGCCACTGTGGCCCGCCCAGTCCCACTTCCTTTGTCTCCATGTACATGAGACCTTATGGGATGGGAAATTCAAAAGTTGCAGGAATCATGGATCCTTGGATCATTGTGTAGAAGAATTTTGCTAAAGATATCCAAGGATATACTACCCTAAGTGATAAATTTTCCAAGGCAGAAGTCATTTTAAAAAGCACACAGCAACTATTAAAATCTAGACATATCTAGGTTTAGAATAATGGTTCTTAAAGAAAGTTCACTGGAAAAGCAGCACCAGCATCAACTACGAAATGGAGTGGGGACTAGCAATCTGTTTTGAACAAGCCCTCCAGACAATTCAAATGCAGGCTAGTTTACAAACCAATGTATAAACATATATATTATTATGTTGAGGATTTAAAGCTATGTTATTGCCCTATGTTCTTTACAGAAGGAAAATGTAATGAACCGCAGGTTGCTTCACTCAGTCTGAATTCTGATTTTTAATTCCTTTAATCTTATTGATGTTTCTTAAGGTTTTTTTTATCCACTTATTGCACACTCAGGCTTTGAAGAGAGAGGCATTAAAGGAAGAAAGATCCAACACCCGTGGAGAGTGATCGTCAGCTATTGATGGATTTAGCATTCATTAAGATCTGCTCTGAGAATGTTTTCTCCAGGGTTTCTGATTATAGTTAAAGCATTTGCATTCTCTCCACGTCTTTTTAAATTGCCTTATTTTTAGTTATGTGTTCCATGGTGACTGCCTACCATCCTGAATAGTTTCTTCGTGTCAAGTTACCATTAGCCTTAGAAAGGAAAACCCAATTCCCTGCCAGCCCAACATGGTCCATAACTTTGAGAAAAAGTCATAGTTCAATGACCAGCAATTTGTTTTATCATAGGTGGAAAGACAGAAGAATTACAAGTCGTGGCTTTTTTGTGTCTTCCAGGATTTAATTTTGGACTCTGTGGATATAATCTATGCCACTCTACAGATTTAATGAGTAAAATTTTATAAGAAGGTGCTATTTAATATAAGAAACATTTTTCAGCTATATATACTGTGCCCAAAACGTAATGTGCTGCTTCTTGTAGGCAGGTGGTGTTTAAACAGAAGCTGAACACATTAGTATTTCTATACTAAGAAAAGACAGGGTAGGTAATCTTTAAGAACCAATCCAAGTCTGAAATACTAACTTCTCCAATTGTATTTCAAAACAATGTTCGACTTCAACTTTGTGGCAAGATGATGAACTTATAAAGGCCTCTGGTTCCCCCAATAAAATCAAATATCAAGAAACAAAAGAAGAGTAAGGATAGCATGTAACATGTATCTGAGGAACTAACATTAAAGTATAAGAAAACCTGGAGCAACAAAAATGGTTGCAAAAACTGGTATGTGAGAGGCAGCCTAGAACGGGGATAGGGAGGTAAACAGAGAGAAGGAGGTTGATTGATTGAGGTACAGTCCAGATGGATCCTAAATTTGGGTTTCCTTTCCCTTATGCCTTCCTATAAAAGCATAACCTGAAGCGGATCACCAGTGGTTGCCTCTGTCTCATCCTGGTACAATTCAAACTAGACCTTCAAATCATGATGTAACATAAAATTAAAGCCATTTGCTGATACTTATCTATGTTAAGGAAGTTTGTTACACCATCATAATGAAAGGAATAGCTCTACATATTCATCAGGGCACCAAAGGTAGGAGAACAATTTTCTATGTATCTTTATTTTTACCTCTTAATTTGAGTTGGACAAACACAAACCCACATCTCAATATCTCTGCCTACAGAGGACATTTCTCATATTTATAATATTTTTCTTGGTTCTCAGTTATACTGGGGGAAAAGCGCAAAGATTGGATTTATAATTGAATGAGAAAAAAAACAGGCTGCCGTGAAGCATTTACAAATCTATGACTTGTGAGACAACGTCATAATCGAATATGGATCTGAATGACATTTGGCTGCATATCTAATACAGTATGGCTACATATATTATTACCAAAGAATAGTTATTCATTTATCCGCATAAACTGTCTTCTTTTTTTTTTTCTTTTCAAACTGAATATTCTGTGGTAGGCACTGCACAGATTCTTTTTAAATTTTCTTGTTTGATTCCTGGTCTACCCTCTATTTTGCTCCACCAAAATAGAGTGAATGCAGATATTGGCTCCACCAGGCATCTCTAAAATATGAACTATGTACTATGGGGTTGTGAACTCAGCCAAAGTATATGTAAATAATATATAGATTGAATTTGAATAGAAGCTGAGCCTTCTACTCTAAAATGTAACCTAAGTGCCATAATCCCTATAGCAGTTTCAAGAATATTCCTTAAAATGTTAAAGTGGAAGGCGAGAGTACAGTGAGTGCTAATGCACATACTCATCTGTACATTAAAAAAAATCTAATAAATAACAATACTCTATCAGTTTAATTTAACACATTCCAAAAACCTTTCCTGAAACTATCAAGCCTCAAAATCTAAAATGTGCCTAAGAAATTAAGATTCCACCTTTTGGCAGAGCTAGATGGAAACATTTTCAGTATGGAGGGAGAAACATTTCTTTTAAGCAACAAATTGGGACAAAAATCAGTATTTTTAAATAATCTGTGGCATTCTTATATCATTTACTCATTTACGTATATTATTGTCTTCCCTATTGGAATATACTTTCCATGAGGGTAGAAAATGTTTGTCTATTTCATTTACTATTGTATCATCCTCAGAGATTAGAATGGTTGAGTATAGGTAATGAAAGGTAATATAATAAATATTTTTTGAATGAATAAATAAATGAATAGCAGTGATATACTTGCTATTACTAGTTAACTCAGACATAAAATCATCAAGAAAACTTTTAAAAACAACAGATTCATTTCTTGTACATGAGAAAATTTTCTTTAGGAATACATTTTCTAGCATTAAATATATATATATATATGTATATATATAGATTTGGAAGCAATATTTCACTTGAATTTTTCATAAAAATAAAGGCTTTTTAAAAATGATCCATTACAAATATCTGAACTACATAGAGCTTGCTGTCAATTAAATATTTATTTTCTGCTTACCACATTAATTCTATTTTTTATTCCATCTTCTCTTAGTTTTTACACTCTTAAGTTTTGCCTAAGTTGAATGCATTTCAAAATTTTCAGAAAAGAGTAGTAGAATTAAGAAACATAAAGCAGAATCCTCATACTTTCTGTTGAGAGAAATTAACACCAGGATAAACCTATTCAAACATTTGCTCAAAGCATCTGGTTTCTCACTACATTTAACCATACAAATTGAGAATTAATATTAAATATAAGATTCATCAAAGATGGGATGTCAGAAGATGAGTTAAAATAAAAGTGATAAAATTGAAATGATTAGGGTTATTGGTTAATTTGGGATTTTTAAAAGCCCTTTACCTAGGTTTGGACTTGTATTTGAGCACCCCTCACTATACATGGGTATTAATTTTTAATTTCAATTCTGGGTCTCTGTGTCAAGGCAGGTCAAGAAGAGAGAAGAGTCCCAGAGTAAAAAGAAGGATGAGAGGAAGTAAAAGAAATATGAGTGATAGTAAATCAACTTTCTACTCTTGCATCTGTGGAGGTTGTTATCTGCCAAGGTGATCCTCTATTTAAAAAAAAAAAAGTCAGATCATGTCACTCCTCCACTCAAAACTTTTTAGCATCTCATCACAGCTGGAGAAACGTTCTAAGTTCTTCCAGTAGTGTAAAGGGCCCTCCATGATAGGATCATTCGTTAACTTTCAAACCTAAGATAACTAGTATTCATCTCTTGCTCACCGACAGCCAGTACACTAGCTTCTTTGCTGTTCCTCGAACATGCCAGAGGTGTTGCCACCTCAGCCATCTCGTCCCTGTTCTTTCTCCTGCGTGGGCTACTCTTCCTCTTAGACACCTCCGTGTTTGGCTTCCTCAACCCCTTCAGCTCTTTGCTCAAATGACATCTTTTCAGTGAGACTTTCCCTCATCATCGTACTTAAAATTGCAACCTCTACCTTCATTCTCCGTTCTACATTCCTGATTTATTATTTTTTGTACATATCACCAACTGATAGACTAAATGTCTTTCTTATTTCTTTTTATTCCTTGTTGTTTCCCTCTTTCTAAAATGTAAGTTCAATGAGGGCAAGGCACTTTCTTTATTATAATCATCCATGAATTACAAGTGCCAAGAAAAGTGTTGCATATTGAACAATGAATTAATATCTGTTAAATGAAGGAATGAAATGTGATTATATGATTAAATATTTTTAAAGTTCATGCTAATAGTGTATAAATATTGTGCAAAATATCTGAAGATTCTGAGTAGTTTCATACTCCAGGGTCCCATTTTCCCAATAAAATCTTGCTGTTTTTCTCTAAATGCAATTAGAGATACATTTGAGTAAACATTTAATAAATTCCAAAGGCCCTTCTTGAATTAGGAAATATCAAACAAAACAGGAGAAATAACCATAGTTAAGCAAGGCTAACTACATTTTCAAATATGCTATAAACTTAAGCAGACAGATTCTTCTATAGAAGGTGAAAATACAAGCTTAGCACCTTTTGTGTAGAGAGCTTTAGCTAAATCTGGAAACCCATCAGATTATAAAATGAAGGGGAAGAGCTCCTTGGCATTATTTAATTTGGAAATAAGGAAAGACAGCACGTAGGCAAACTATTTTCATGTCATAAAAACAGGTCATATTCTGTATTGTGAGAAAATATATACATATAATTTTTAAAGCTGAATAAATCAGATGGAATTATGAGGGAAGTAAAAGAAGAAACATCATTAGAGAGTATGTTAATGCCAATTGAAAGCCATTTAATCTGATGACTGTGATGGTATTTGAGGCAATTCACCACCAACATCAGCATTTTATATTTGCATAATATTTTTTTAGCAAATGAATTATTGAATAATCAAGTACAGATGTAAATAATATTTACAGTCCACAGGAGTAAACTACTTACGAAAAGGACACTTGCTGAATATAAGACTCTGACAAGTAACTAAATAGAACATACAGTGTAAATTATAATGAAATAAATTTCTAGACTGGGCAGAGCTTCAGAAACAGAAATATACAACTTTTAACAGCACACTTCCCTACACAGCCACAGCAGTGAAAAACATTCACGACTGAACACCAGCATTGCTATGGCTGACCACGCTTTTCCTGAAGTTGTGTAATATATGACCAAATCATATTATCCTGGTGCATTTTAGCATCAAGGTGTATGTAACTACGGTTCTTCTAGTTACATAAAATGTCTTCTTCCAATTATTTGTCCTTAGTGTGAATAAAAACACTATCTCCACTATACCTTTCGAAGGTTTAAATTACTCATCACTCTGTAATTATAGCTTAACTTCTTCACTTACTCTTGAGAAAAAAAAACTCAAAGATACAGTAAGGAGCATAGATAGTCAAATAAGTTGGCTATCTATGCTACATGTTGCTTGTAAAAGAGATAAAGTTCCTGCAGCTTTTCTGCCATTGTAAAGAAGGCATGCCAGCTGTTGACAGGAGAATGAATAGATCCAGTCAGGACTAACATGCATCCTATTATCCAAAACTGTGTTCACTGGATATGCTGTCAACAAATTTTCTGGTCCCCCTTTTGCATTGTTGGCAAACTTTGTTTTATTCCTCTAAGTGCAATTAGAGAGTTGCGTGTTATGCACAGCAATGATTCTGAGGCATTATTTCCATCTTAAAAATGAAGAAATATTTCCATATGCAATCAAATGACAATAAGGACTTTCAGGCTTTTTTCTATGCATGAAAATTGTGATCTTTTGAGATGTTGCCCACGTGCAATTTTTACTTTTATTTTAATATGCTTTCACATACTTCCCTAAAGTAACTAAATACTTCACCACAGAAACTGCACCAGATACTGTGCAGATCTAAAGTTTATTAAAACCTTGTAAGAGGGCGGGCAACTGTGGCTCAGCGGCAGAGCTCTCACCTGCCATGCCTAAAACCCGGGTTCGACTCCCGTAGCCTGCCCATGCCAAAAAAGGAAAAAGAAAAACAGAAACAAAAAAACAACCTTTTAAGACTTTGAGAATCATGAATAGTGAGCAAAGAACACATGAAAACTCACTGTTTCCAAAGATGTACAGGATTTGTATATGTAAGAGATAAATAAAACACAATAATGGATAAAAAAGTATTAGATAACTTGTTTTAAACTGCCACTTTGTGGTAACTTATAAAAGAGCAATAGGAGAGTTATACACTCAGTTTCCTGCATTCTTAATTTTTTTATCAATTAGAGAAGCTGTGAATTTACCAAACTATCATGCATGAAATACAGATTCCTGTACACCACTCCACCAACACTTTGCCTTCCTGTAGAACATATGTCAAAATCAGCGATACAATTCTTTAAATTATACTATTTTTGTGACACTAGTACCTTTGTTACAATTAATATCTATGGTCCATTATTGATATTAGGGATTGTTTTTTTTTTTGCATCTACCACCCTCTTATTACTACCTTGTATAAGAATCGTACATTTGTTATAATTCATGAAAGAACCTTCTTATACTTCTATTACTAATTACAGCCCATCGTCTACAGTGATGTTCCCTGCATTGTCCTAAGTTTTGTCTTTTAATTTTTATTCTAGTAATATATACAACCTAATGTTCCCCCTCTTAACACACACACCTACATAATTAAGTGCAGTTGGTTACATTCACAATAATGCACAACCATCACCACTAACCATTTCTAAACCTTTAAAAACACCTTCAGTAGAAATTCTGTACACGTTAAGCATCAACTCCCCATTTTCTAACCATAATCTCTCTCTCCTTGTACCTATATTCTAGATTCTAACTTTATGAGTTTGCTTATTAGTTCATAACAGTCCTTTTATATCTGGCTTATCTCACTCAACATAATGCCGTTAAGATTTATCCATGTTGTTGCATTACATAGAGGCTTCATTCATTTTTACAACTTAATAGTAGTCCATTACACATGTATACCACATTTTATTTATGACTTCGTCAGTTGATAGACACTTGGGTTGTTTCCCTCTTTTGGCAATTGTGAGTAATGCCATTATGAGTATTAGTGTGCAAATGTCTGCTCCATCCCTGCTTTCAGTTATTCTGGGTATACACCCAGTAATGAGATTGCTGGATCATCTGACAATCCTACACTTATCTTTTTGAGGAACCGTCACACCATCTTCCACTGTGGCTACACCATTTTACATTCCAGTCAGCAGAGAATGATGTTCCTGGTTCCCCACATCTTCTCCAACACTTACAGCTTTCTGCTTGTTTTTTGTTTGTTTTCTTTTAAATAGTGGTCATTCTAGTAGGTACAATAATAGTTCATTGGGGTTTTGATTTGCAATTCCCTGATAGCTAATGATATCAGAAATCTTTTCATGTGCTTTTTAGCCATTTGTTTTTTTTCTTCTTTAGAGAAATGTCTATTCAAGTCTTTCAGCCCTTTGTAAGTTGGGTTGTTTGTCTATTGTTGGGTTGTAGGATTTCTTTATATATTCTGTATATTAAACCCTTATCAGATATGGGATTTCAAAATATTTTCTCACATTGAGTATGCTGCCTTTTCATCTTCTTAACAAAGTATTTCAAAAACTGAAAATTTTAATTTTGAGTAGGTCCTATATATCTACTATTTCTTTCATTGCTCATATTTTGGGTGTAAAATCTAAGAAAGTATTGCCTACCACAATACCTTGAAAATTCTCTTCAACTTTTTTTCTAAGGCTTTTCTAGGAGTTTGCTAGACCTTATATTTAGTTCTTTGATTCATTTTGAGTTGATTTTTGTAAATAGTGTGAGATGCAGTTTTCTTTCATTCATTTGTACATGGATATCCAGACCTCACAGCAACATTTGTTGAAAAGACTATTCTTTCCCAGTTGAGTGTACTTGACCACCTTGTCAAAAATCAATTGGCCATAGATCTGAGGATCTATTTGTCAACTCTCAGTTGTATTCCACTGGACAGCATATCTATCCTTGTACCTATACCATGTTATTTTAAACACTGTAGTTTTGTAATATGCTTTAAAGTCAGGAAGTGTGGGTCATCCAACTTAATTCTTCTTTTTCAAAATGTTTTTGGCTATTTGCAGAACTGACCCTTGCAAACAAATTTTATAATTAACTTTTCTACTTCTGTAAGGTAAGCTGTTGAAATTTTTATTGTAATTATATTGAATCTGTAAATCAATTTGGGCAGAATTGACATATTAGTGATATCTAGTCTTTCAATCCATGGACACAGAATGTTCTTCCATTTCTTTAGGGCTTCTTTCATTTCTTTTATCAATGTTTTGTAGTTTTCTATGTACAAGTACTTGCATCCTTGGTTAAGTTTATTCCTAGATATTTCATTTTGTTAGTTATTATTATAAATGGAAATTTTTTTCCTTGATTTCCACTACAGATGGACTACTAGTGCACAGAAACACCATTGATTTTTGCATCTTAATCTTGTAACATAAAACTTTGCTGAACACGTTTCTTAGCTCTAGTATCTCTGTTTTAAACTTTTCAGGACTTTCTATATGCAAAATTATGTCATCCCAAACACTGACAATCCTTTCCAATTTGGATTCCTTTTATTTCTTTTTCTTGCCTAATTGCTCTGGCACAATGTTGAATAACAGTGGTGACAGTGGGCATACCTGTCTAGTTCCCAACTTTAGGGGGAGAACTTCTAGTCTCTCACCGTTAAAGTACAAGTAACTGTGAGTTTTTTCATCTAAACCTCTTATAATGTTGAGGAAGTTTCCTTGTATTCCCATCTTTAGAAGTGCTTTTATCAAGAAAGAGTGCTGGATTTTGTTAAATACCTGCTGTGCAAGAATCTAGATGATCATGTTATTTTTGCCCTTCATTTTGTTAATGTGATGTATAACATTAATTAATATTCTTGAGTTGATCACCCTTGTATACCTGCGATAAATCCCACTTGATCATGGTGTATAATTATTTTAATGTGCTATTGGATTTAATTGTGAGTATTTTGTTGACAGTTTTGTCTAAATTCATAAGACAAACTGTCTCTAATTTACTTTTCTTGTAGTCTCTTTATCTGTCTTGGAATTAGGGTAATATTGGCCTCAAGGGACAAGTTTAGTGTCCCACCCTGTTAATTTTTTTTAAAGAGTTTGACCAGGATTTGTATTAATTTTTCATGGAATGATTGGCAGAATTTACCTGTGAAGTCTGGGCTCTTCTTTTTTGGGAAGTTTTTGATGATGGATTCAATCTCTTTACTAGTAAGTGGTCTGTTGAGATCTTCTATTTCCACACGAGTCAGTGTATATTGTTCATGTGTTTATAGGAAATTGTCTATTTCATCTAAGTTGCCTAATTTGTTGGCATACTGTTGTTCATAACATCTTCTTATGATCCACTTTATTTCTGTGAGATCAGTAGCAATGCCCCTCCTCTCATTTCTGATTTTATTTATTTTCATCTTCTCTATTCTTTACCTTATCAGTCGAGCTAAGGGTTTGTTGGCTTTATTGGTCTTCTCAAAGAGCCAACATTTAGTTTTGTTAATTTTATTTTTTATTCTCTATTTCATTTATTTCTGCCCTAATATTTATTATTTCTTTCCTTCTGCTTTCTTTGGGATTAGTTTGCTGTTCTTTTTCTAGTTCTTCCCAGGGTGCAGTTAGGTATTTGATTTTAGCTCTTTCTTTTTTAAAATGTAAGCATTTTGGGCTATACATTTGCCTCTCAACACTGTTCTTATTGCACCCCATAAAGTTTTACATGTATTTGCATTTTAATTTGTCTCAAGATATTTACTGATTTCGCTTGCAATTTCTTCTTTGACCTATTGCTTGTTAAGAGTTATTTTTAACTTCCACATATTTTCTAATTTTTGAGTTCTCTACCTGTTATTGATTTCCACCTTTACTCCATTATGGTCAGAAGAAGTGCTTTGTACAATTTTAATCTTTTTAAAATTTATTGAGACTTGTTTCATGACCCAACATGGAATCTATCCTGGAAAATGATCCGCTAGCACTTGAGAAGAATGTATAGCCTTCTGTTTTGGGGGTGCAAAGTTCTGTATTTGATGGCTAGGTCTATTCATTTATCATACTATTCAAGTTCTATGTTTCCTTATTGAGCCACTATCTAGATGCTTGATCTTCTGATGAGAACGGGGCACTTAAATCTCTACCTATTCTTTCAGAGGTGTCCATTTCTCCCTTCAGTTTTACCAGTATTTGCCTCATGTAGTTTTGGGCACAACAGTTAGGTGCAGAAACAGTAATGATGTCATTTCTTTCTTGTGGATTGACCCTTTTTAAAATATATATCATCCTTCTTTGACTTTTATAACTGTTGGCATTTAAAGTCTGTTTTGTCCAATACCATTATAGCTATCACAGCTCTTTTTTGATTACTATTTGGATGGAATATGTTTATCCAAACTTTCACTTTCAACCTAGTTACGTCATTGTGTCTAAAGTGAGTCTCTTGTAAATAGCATATAGTTGGATCATGCTTTTTTATCCATTCTGACAATCTCTGTCTTTTGATTGGAGAGTTTAAACCGTTAACATTCAGTGTTATTACTGCAAAGGCAGCACTTACTTCAACCTTTTTATTTATTGGTCTTTATGTCATATCTTTTATTGTCTCTCTTTTAACCCTTTTAGTTATCTTACTGTTAGTCTTCATTTCTTCATTCTATTTAATCATTCTCTCTTGTCTTATCATTTCAATATGCCAAACTTCCATTTGTATTTCTTATAGGACAGATCTCTTCTTGACAAACTCTCTCAGTTTCTGTTTATCTGTGAATATTTTACACTATACTTCGTTTTGAAAGATAGTTTTGCCAGGTAAAGAATTTATGGTGGGCAGTTATTTTTTAAATTTAGTGCTTTAAATATATCATACACTGCCTTCTTGACTCCATAGCATCTAATAAGAAATTGGAACTTCCACCTTATCGAGGAGCTCTTATATGTGCCAATCTCTTTTCTCTTGGTGCTTTCAGTTTCCTATCTTTATCCTTGGCATTTGACGTTCTGATTACTAAAGTCTCAGAGTCAGTTTATTCAGATTTATTCTGTTTGGATTACTTTGTGCTTCTTGGATATGTATGTTTATGTCTTTCATAAGCGCTGGGAAATTTTTGGCCATTATTTCCTCAAGTATTTTTTCTGCCCCCTTTCCCTTCTCTTTTCTTTCTGGGACACCCATAACACATGTGCCTTTGCATTGTTATACATATCCATGAGACTTGGCTCAATTTTTTCCAGTCTTTTCTCTATCTGCCCTTCTGTGTATAAACTTTGGATTGTCCTGTCATCTAGTTGCTGATTCTTTCTTCTCCCTGTTCTAATTTGCTGTTGTATGTCTCTAGTGTATTTTTAATCTCTACTATTGTGCCTTTCATTTCAATAATTTATATTATATTTCTTTGTATAGTTTTAAGCTTTTCTTGAGCAGTTTGTTTTCTTAATATCCTTTAACTCTTTAGCCATAGTTTCCTTCATCTCCATGAATTGAATTAGGAGATTTGTGTAAACATCTTTGATTGCTTGTTCTAAATTCTTTGTCACTTCTGAAGTTTTAATTTGTTCGCTTAACTGGGCCTTATCTTCCTGTTTCTTAATATGCCTCATGATTTTTTTGCTGATATCTAAATTTCTGATTATCTTTGAGAGTTTACTTTGAATGTTGGTTTCTCTCTCTTGCCTTAGGTATTATTGTTGAATTACTTCAAGTTAAGGCCCTTTTTGCCAATTGGTTCAACTTATCCTAGACCTTTAGAATAGCCCATGTTTAACAGATCAGATTTTTTTCAGCTCTTTGTCTACCTCTTGATTTGGATATGTGGTACAGTGTTTAAGATTGCACTTTTTGTGCATTTGCTGTACTTCCAGGAGAATGCTTACTTTCCTCTGTTATTTCTCCTGGAATTTTGATCTATTATTTTCATTATTTGTTTTGTCTCTATAGATGTTGTTATTGTTGTTGTTGTTTAACACTCATTTCTTTGTCTCTAGCTACTTTTGCCTGGTGGGCAAGTTCTGTGAGGAGTGTCAACCCAGAGAAGACTTTTCCAAATCAGTATTTCCTAGCCAAAATAGGTCATGGACCCATGAAGGAGGCACAAACCAGCTCCAAAATTTCTTGGGGAAGAGACCAGAAAGGACACCAAAAGCGTTTATGGAAGTAGTAAAATCTTTGGCACATATTGATAGGAATTTACTTCATTTAATGGAGACCATGGTTCATGAGAAGTAGAGAGAAATAAGGGTGATCGAGAAGATTGGTACAAGAGGGAAGATAATAGAAAGTATATGATTAGGCAATTTGAGATAATTATATTTAAGGTATACTTCATTTTACATGGATCTCTGAAAAAATTATATGTGTCACCTGCCTTTACACCTTAGTAACATATTAAAGATCTGGCAAAGGAAGAGATTTATAATACTGTGAGAAAATCCTAAGCAGTTACTAAAGAACAAGACGAAGGAAACATTCAAGTGCCTGTGTCTCTGTATATGACTATTCTGAAGTGTGAGTATCAGTGTTCCTCATAGAATTATATTCTGGGAGTGAGTGGAAAAATTAGAATTATGCATAATTCTCCCCTGCTACATTAACAAAGGAAAATAGTAGCTCTTACAGAAAAATTACTCTCGCTATTATTAGGCTTGGTAGAGTGTTCACCTATTGTAAGTATAAAATCAATTTTCCAGCCCAAGGATTCTTTTGTTTTATATATTACTCACACCTTACCACTTTCAGAACTCTCCAAAATCTTAAGCAAATTACATAATCCTTACAAACTTACTCTTTTTAATCATTAAGCTGGAAAGGGGGAGAATGATGGGGAGATTACAATTTAAGCTTTTACAAAATCAATCTATAGATCATATTTCACAAAGGTCAGTAGCATTCATAAGCAGCTCCAAATTCATGAGAAAAAAACTGTATTAACTTCGCAAAATCTATGCCAATGAAAAAGATAGTTGGTCTGGATAATTAAGAACTATAGATAATATGCTCACATTACCTATTATCGATAAAAATGCCTATTTCCATAGCAGAAGCACTTGGTCAGTACTCATCCTATTTTATTCTTTAAAATTCTGGGGAACAATGAAGGAAACTGTGATTTGGAGAGCTAAGATTCAAAGCTGTGTGGACTACAAAGCACAGGTTCTCATTATGCCCACTGCTAAACTATATTCTTAAAGATCTCTAGGTGAGGCTCAACTGGGTGTGGAATTTAGCAGCTCCTGGTTTACCTGAGTGGGTAGGCTGAAATGAAAGCAGCTAATGCTAGTAAATTTGAAACATAACTGATTAAAATATTTATAGTAAAAGTCAATGCTTATATAAACTTTAACAGAACACCTATCATTAGGTTAGCACAAAGTTATGGTACTTACCCTCAAATAGAGAAAAAGTTTTTAATTATGTTCACTGCTGGCTTGGGATTCTACTAATTAGCACTGAAAATTATTAGAAGATTGCAATATCATTTAAATGTCACCCAGTGCCCATTAACCTGGAGGAAATTTGAGTAATTTCATCTATTGCCTACAGAGCAAAGCACAAAATTTTCCCTGTTCTTTATTGCAATGGTCTCAGTCTAGAGAAACTTAGCTTGTTCTTTCCAAGGAGATTTCATGTTGTTACAGAAGGAGAGAACTCACAAATGAGGCCCTCCAGGCAAGAATGGATCATTAGACTAATTGTGAGAAATGGATTCAAAAGTCAAACGAATCTTCTTTGAAACTACTATCCAAACT
>PVIY010017668.1:0-49015 GCA_004026745.1 Myrmecophaga tridactyla
TCTATATCTGAGCACTCTATTCGGTTCCATTGGTCAATATATCTATCTTTATGCCAGTACCATGCTGTTTTTACCACTGTGGCTTCATAATATGCCTTAAAGTCGGGCAGCATGAGACCTCCAGCTTCGTTTTTTTTCCTCAAGATACTTTTAGCAATTCGGGGCACCCTGCCCTTCCAGATAAATTTGGTTATTGGTAAAACCTGCCCATCTTTTAATGCTATAAAACTGTCAGAATTTCTGCAGTTCAGGGAGAAAGGTTTTTGGGTCGATAGGCCATCTGATCTCCTACTTCGCACCCAGTAATAAACTCTTTCTCTCTTTGAAACCCTGGTGTCTCAGGAATTGGTCATTTGACTACATCAGGCCAAAAAATCCACCATCTTTGTCTGGTAACAGCACTTGGGAATCACCAGCCTACATTCACTAGATTAGTGGTTAGAAGACTAGGGCTCTAGTCTTGGTTTTCTAAGTAATTCTCCAAACATAACTCCCTCATCTATAAAATGTGAAGGGTGGACTAGATGCTCTCTGAACTGTCTAGGTTTCCTGCTGGCTATAACACAGGGAAGTCGGGCTGATTGATCTGTTAGAACATATGCAGTTCTATCTGCCAAGGAAGCATCTTGCCTAGCCTTCCTTCTGGGAAGTTCACTTCTAACCAGGCAATTCTAACAGGAGTTGCCACTATATAGATGTCGGCTCCCCTCCCACTGTGACTGGTCCAAGGTTGCACATCTTACCCAAATTGGGCCAGTTGGAGCCTTTCCCGAGGATTTTTGAACTTCAGTCCAGAAAGCCTGACTCAGATCCCTCTCTGGTGACAAAATAGAAGTTGTGTGCCTAAAAGCTACAGGTACCCACTTTCCAGGTCTCCTGCCACAAGTGAGGCAATAAAGCTAATATTCCGAAAAGTCAAGATGAGAGACAGAGCAAATTTTGACCCAGTTGGCATCTCCAGTGGCAGGGCCTGCAGTACCCTGTGGTTTAATTGTGTGAACTAGTAAATTATCAAGTTTGGTTTCTATTACTTGCAACTAAAAAAAATCCCAAGTAATACAACTGATCCTCACTGAAAGGACACTATATACTTTTACAAAGGGCTTTTGGATATACTTTCTCTCTGCCTCCTTATGATAACCCTGTGAAACAGCAACAAACCCTTTTAAAAAATTGAGATATAATTCACATAGCATAAAATTTACCATTTTAAAATGAACAATTCAGTGGTTTTTGGTATATTCACAAGGTCGTATTACCATCACCATTACCTAATTCCCAAACATTTCATCATCCCCAAAAGAAATCCCATTACTATTTCCAGTCACCATTCCAGACCTCAGCAACCACTAACCACATTCAATAGAAGTATCTCATCCCTCTTTTACAGGTGAAGAAACTAGGATTCAGAGATTCTAATGGCTTTCTTAAGGTTTTCTTTAGGGCCTAAACTGTGATTAGAATCCATTAAATCATTCCCCCCACCCTTTTGTGGATATCTGCATAATTTATGCTCCCTTATTTCCTCAAATTGTTATATTTGCTTGCTAGATGCAGGCGTGGGTAAGAGGGTCAGAATACTCCATTGTAAAATATTTTAGCCATTTAGAAATAGTGTCAGATTTTTCAGAGAGGTCAGTTTACTCAGGCGTGATTTCCTTTAATTTGTTAACTTTATGCTTTCTTAACTGAAAGATACTCACTTTAGTTTACTTCTCTCAAATGAAACCTACTTGACCTCCCCAGGAAAGGAAAAAAAAAAAAAGGCTAATGCAGTTAAACCAATTGGGTTGAAATTGACTTTCTTGTAAATCTAAGAAAACAAGTTATAGTTCCATTCAGAGCCATGTATCTTAAATATAGTAATTCTGTTTTAGTCTATTAAGCTTCCATTGGAGACAAATTGACCTTATATAAAATTAAGACAGAGTTCAATAGGATTAGGAAACAGAGGTCGGAAAGTAGACACGGATATTACATTTTTAATCATCTGAGATTCAAATCAACTTGGAAGCTTGCTTTTTGTCAGATATTATTTTAATAAGAGTCATTGCCTATGAAATGCTTTAATCTAATTCTAGAAACAGATAAATTGCAATCTAATTGTTAAATGATGAAAGACAGTGATTTAGGAAAAGCAGTTTGTTTACATGAAGTTTCATCCAGTTCAGCTCTGTGGAAAAGTCAGAAATATCCATCTCTTCTTTAGGGAGATAAATGCATTTAGGGATACACGCCCATATGCTGGGTATACATCACCCTTTGTATGCCTCACTTGCCATGCCAGGGAATCTATTTGTGTCTAGGCCTGCACCCCCAGCCTCCAGGGCCTTTCAGGGTAAAAGGCTGGAGAACAGCAAGTCCCCAGAACAATTGGGGTGCCTGTTCAGTTTTGACTGCCAGTGTCACTGCCCTGCCAGTCTGTCTGAAGCATTTGGAGAGCACCCAGTCTTTGCAGAAGCTTGAACTTGGCAACAGACAACAAAAAATGAACAGAAGAACAAATTTTCCCCAAAGCTGAGATCAAGGGCCTTCACTCCGCAGCCCAATTTTTCTGCCACTCAGCCATGTCGATATCAGAAGACCCAGGTCCTCAGCACTGGGTATGTAGGTGCTGGGAGGAGGGCAGCGCATTGACCCCCACCCAGCCTGGACACGCTGGGTCTAACAGTTTCTCTAACCACCAATGGTTAAAATACGTCCATCTTCTATTTGTTCCACAAAACTCTGGTGGTCTTTCACGCCTCTGTCCTTGGGTCTTCCTGTTCATCCCACTAGCACGTCCTCACTTCATCGTCTTCAAGACTGACTCCTCCTTGTCCTTCTAGAGTCAGCTTGTGCTATCCCCTCTTAGAAGCCTTTCCTATCCCCTCTCTATTTGAGTAGAATTTAAATTTGGGCTGCCATGATAAAAATAGGTGAAATTGCATAAATATTTCAGTTTATGTGTTCTACCTCAGAGCTATTCAAACTGGTGTTAAAATGAAAATATTGTAGATATGTCTAATATGTTAAGATAGGTTAATAGTTGTACTAAAAATAAGTTTGTTGGTTTAATCAATATCAGAGTCAAACAGGTTTCTTTGAATTAATCTAAAATATACTACTGTGTGATGCACATTTCTGAGAGAGACTTTACATTTTTCAATCTGAACTTGCAGTTCTGGAAACTATTGCTCAATTTCCAATAGAGTGATAAATCATTCCGTCAGTTTTAAAGCAACATTTAAGTCCCAATCTCTTAGTTCTAGATTGACTAGATAGTTGTAAAACCACAGATTTGGGGCCCATTTAGATAATCCAGGTTAATTGTCCCATCTCAAGATCCTTAAATTTATCACATCTGCAAAGTCACTTTTGCCATGTAAGGTTCTAAGTATTAACTCATTTAAACTTTACTGAGAGCCTGTCTCCATTTTACAGATGAAGAAATTGAGGTTAAGGAACTCACTCAAAGTCCTAGAGAAGGAAGGTAGAAGCAGGACTCAAATGCAGGAAGTCTGAGTTCAGAGTCTGACTCTTACCCATTATGCTACACCACCTGCTAAATGTTTTGAGAACCCCATGGCCACCGGTTACTCCATGGCAGAGTGGTGGCTGGCTACAGCTGACTTCTCAGTGTTGGACCCCAAGCCTGCCTTCATCTGAGGGACACCTCTCCAAAGTTGAAAAACAGTTCTATTCAGCCCAGTGTCCAGTTTCCTGTAGAGGTCTGCAGTCAGCTACATCCCCTATTCCTGGTCCCCACTCCACCACCAAAGCATCTGCTTGTGGGCAAGCTGAGTCATGATGAGAACAGTTGGGTTCTCAGCCTCACTATCCTTTTTAAGTCCCCAATTTAATACTGTTTGTGTGGATTGAAGGCAGCAAATATTCCTGTGCAGCCTGAGAAATTGGGTTCACCCCATTCTGGTCACACTCTCACATGCTCAGCCTTCAGAGGTTGTGGCTCACGTCATGTTTTACTGAAGAATGTCAAAGCTGGAGGGGCCTACTTTGGGTATGGGATCTTTTATGAAGACCATTTTACATTAACCTCTCTTTTTACAGAGGAAACTAAGGCCCAGAGAGGTGATGTGATTTGCTCTAGGTCACACAGCCACTTGAGGGTGAACAGTGACTGGAACACAGTTATTCTAACTCCAGGGCTTCTTCTCCATAATATAACTCAAAAATACACCTTTTCAATGGGCTCGTTCTAGGAGACTGAAAAGAAAATGGTAATTGAACTGAAACAGTAAATCAAAGCTGCTTCTAGATGTCCCTTTTTACTCATCTGTGATTCCTAATTTTCATAAAATGAATGTGTATTTCTGACACAATGAGGAAAAAAGTTCCTTAAATGTAAGGCTTTTTTTAGGGTAAAAATTTTTTGCCTTTTATTTTATTTGAATAAAGACAATGCAAATTAATGTGGGACAGGGATTAAGAATTTGATTCTGGAATCAGACTGATTTGCATTTGAATCTTCATAAGTCTGCTTGCTAGCAACATACGTGCTTGGCCAAGTTGTTTAAGCCTCAGTTTCCTTTCATGCATAATAAGAATTGACTTACAAACTTTATTGTTGTTTTGGTGAGGAAATAATGAGTTAAATGAATGTTAAGTGCTTCTACAGTGCCTAGTACATGGAAAGAACCCAGCAAATGATAGATCCAAAAGGCTTCATACAGGATGTCAAAAAGCTTCTGACATTTAAATATCTATGTTAGATACTCTTTAGTTCAATTAATTTTTCAGGCTGTGAAAACTTCTGTGGAAGTACATCTGCTTAACATTTGGCCTCCCATTTCTAAGGATACAGACTTACCTACTCCTGCCCCATTAGTGTCCATATCCACAGACAGATTAATATTGGCAGCTGTGCTCTCAGCTTGTCCCCCATTCCTCTTGCTGTGCAGGTTTGACACTTTTCAGATGAATGAAGTGGTCATCAGAGACAGAAAATAGAGGGTACAGCCTTAATTTATCCCTGAGAAAGCAGTTCCCAAAGCTTCAATAGGGGCTGAGTTTGAGAGAAGGTCACCATCTATGACTGATCAATCAAAATGATTTGATGGTGGGTAGGCCACAATGGCTCAGCAGGCAGAGTTCTCACCTGCCATGTTGGAGACCCGGGTTTGATTCCCAGTGCCTGCCCATGCAAAAAAAAAAAAAAAAATTGATGGCAACAAAATACTCAAAATGAATCATCTCCCTAATTCCTGACCATCTGACTCCCTCACAATATTTACAATGCCCAGATACAAGGCTTGTGACCCAGTGTTGAATTGAATGACAGGATTTTAATATTCTGAAGTACATGTACATAAGGAAGAAGTTCCAGAACTATGTCATGTTCATCCATTGGTTCATTCAACAAGTAATGGTGGTTAGTATTTATTGAGTGCCTGCTTCATGTCCTACTATCTTCCTGACACACTGGTATACCAATTTGTTTAATTCTCACTGTCGCTCTAGGAGGTGAGTACTATTATTATCTGCATTTTACAGGTAATGGAACTGAGCCACAAAGGTAGATGAATTGCTCAATATCACACAGCAATTAAGAGCAGAGGTAGGATTTGGGCCAAGGCAGTCTAAGTCTAGGCTGCATCTTAACCATGATTCTACCTCTCCTTATTGAACATGTAGGTACCACGCACTAGTCTAGGCACTCTGGATACCAGTCAACAAGCCAATTTCTGACCTCATGGAACATTCAATGGGAAGGACAGAAAGTAAAGAAAATCAATAAATCAATTTATAATATATCTGCAAGAGCTAAATACTATGGAGAAAAAATAAAACAGGGTAAAGAAAATAAAGTATGCTGGGAGTAGAGTCAGTGTGAGTTGCTATTTTATTTAGGTTGGTCAGTGAAGGGTGCATTCATTGGGCCAAATAGGAGCAAAGACCAGAAGGAAGTGAGGGATCAAGCCATGGGAATGTCTGGGGAAAAATAAGTACAAAGGTCATGAAGCAGGAAGATGTCCAAAATATTCAAAAATAGCCAGGAGACAAGTATGGCTGGTGCCTAGTGAATGAGGGGGAGTGCAGAAGAGACTAGGTAAGGGGGGTCAGGGAGGACAGATCACGCAGGGCCTTGTTGGCTAAGGAAGATCTCTGAGTAAACTGGGAACCACTGAAGGGTTTTGATTAGAATATTGATATGATCTAGCTCAGGGTTTGAAGGGAACACTCTAGCTGCAGTTTGGAAAACAGATAGGAGGTGAGAGTGGAAGCCGGGAGACCAGATGGGGGCCTATTGGCAGTTTTGTAGGTGAAAGATGATGGTGGCTTTGGCCAAAGGAAGTGGTGAGAAATGGGTACCTTCTTTGGAGCATGTAACTGAGCCTCATTGCTTAATTCTTGTGGCTCTTAACTGCCATAAACCCATCACTGACCAATAGGTACATCCACTGGCTACTTGAAGCCCATCTACAAATTTCCCAAGTGTCCATTGTCTCAAATTAGGAACTCCTGGGTTAAGGAAAATACATAATCATAGCAATGCTCTGTGTTGGCTGATTTACTAGACTGAGTCTAGTTTAAAATCAATGAAAAATGAAAAACTTTAATAACTATGACAGAACCTCCTAGCCTCTAATAAATCTGAGTATGGTTGCTCTTCCAACAGTGGAATTATGCTCAGAGTTCAGAACAAATTGTATTAACTGTTGTTTCCATGTACTCAATAAAAAAAGCAGAAATCACATTCCCATTTATAAAAGTAATACTTTTCAATACTGCAGTAAATTCTTCAGGAATGTGTCCGGCTAGACCTCAAGGACCAAGGCCTTGTGGAGTTACCATGGCCAAGGACTGCCCCTTAGCTTAGAGGGGTCAGAATTCAATTTAGTTAGCTGACCCAAAGCTGCTCAGAGGCTGAAGGAGTCGCTGGTCAGATAAAGCAGAGGCTGAGGGAACTGCAGTTTGAAAAGGATATATGGAATGTCAAGGGAATGAACAGAGATGCCACAATCAGCACCACGGTGCTCATGAGAGTTGAGTCATCAAAGAGAAAAGACAGAGTAGTCTTTAACTCTGGGAGTTAATGCCTGGACTTAAATCCTGACTCAAATCCTGTGCCAGTTTGAAAATATCATGTACCCCAGAAAAGCCATGTTTTAATACTGTTTCAATCTTGTGGAGGCAACTGTTTTCTTTTAAACCTGATTCAATACTGTAGGCTGGAAACCTTAGATTCAATTATCTCCACAGGGATTTGACATGCCAGTTGTGGGTGTGACCTTTGATTAGAAGGACATGTGACTCCACCCATTCCAGGTGGGTCTTGATTAGTTTACTGGACTCCTTTAAAAGAGAAAGCTGACAGAAACCACAGAGCCAACAGAAACTTCAGAGCAGAGCTGACACAAATGCCAACGCTTGGAGAACACAGACAAGGATGTCTGGAGATGCTTGGAGCCCAGCAGACATCACCATGAGATGTTAATCAAGCCAGAGCCTGGAGAGAGCCATGGGAAGGCAAGAGATGAAAGCCAGTCCTGGAGAAGCAAAGTGAGGAACAGAGGCTGAAAGCAACAGAGCCCAGAATCAAGGGATTAGCAGATGCTGGCCATGTGACCACCCAGCTGACAGAGGTGTTCCTGACCCCTCAGCCTTCCTTGAATTAAGGTATCTTTCCTTGAATGCCTTAGTTTGGACATTTTAATAGGCTTAAATCTGTAAACCTGTAACTTATTAAACTTTCCTTTTTAAAAGCCATTCCAGTTCTGGTATATCACATTCCAGCAGCTTGCAAACTAACACAGACAGTGCAGTCTTTAACTCTAGGAGTTAATGCCTGGGCTCAAATCCTGACTGTGCTACTTAATAACTGGGGGAAATTACTTAATTTTTCTGTGCCTACATTAAAGGATTTGCAATGTGTGAATTACATAAAATAGCACCTTGCATATTGTAATATTGTATAATAATGTCATAGCTAAGGGCAGAATAAAGATGAGTAAATTAGGACAGCTACCAAGAGCTCAAACTGGAACATAGTACTTTAAAAGGCCATATCCCACTATGTGATAATATTAAGAATTACTGATTGTATATGTAGAATGGAATGATATCTTAATGTTCTTTTGTTAATTTTTTTAATTAATAAAAAAAGTTTATAAAAAAAAAAGGCCATATCCCAAAACTGATTCACCGTGGTCAAGATTTGTCTTGAATTATAACTCCTCCCTCAATGACATCCAGGTCCTGATCCCTGGAAACTGTGAATATGTTACCTGCATGGCAAAAGAGACTCTGCAATGTGATGATACTGTGAGCCAGTGTTTCAGTTTATAAGCTGATGGAATGCAAGATACCAGAAATGGAACAGCTTTTAAAAAGGGAACTAAATAAATTACAAATGTACAGTTCTAAGCCTATTAAAATGCCCAAACTAAGGCATGGGAAAACATACTTTAATCCAAGGAAGACTGATGGGTTAGGAACACCTCTGTCAGCTGGTAAGTCATGTCACTGGCATCTGCTGGTCCCTTGATCCTGGACTCCGTTGCTTTCAACCTCTTTTCCTGTGGGGGTTCCTCACTTTGCTTCTCTAGGGCTGACTTTCATCTCTTGGCTTCTCTTGGCTCTCTCTCCAAGTGTCGACATCTGTGTCAGCTCAGCTCTGAAGTTTCTGTCGGCTTTTGCTCTGTTGGTTCAGCTCTCTCCAAAATGTTTTCTCTTTTAAAGGACTCCAGTAAATTAATCAAGACCCACCAGTAATGGGCAGAGTTACATCTCTATCTAATCAAAAGGTCAAACCCATAACTGGGTGTGTCACATTTCTACGGAGGTAATTTGATCAAAAGTTTCTGCCCAACCGTATTGAATTAGGATGAAAAGAAACAGCTGCCTCCACAAGATTGAACAGGATTAAAACATGGCTTTTCTGGGCTACGTAATATTTTCAAACCGGCACAGCCAGTGATTGTAATAGTTTGGTGTGTGAATATGGTCAATGAAATTGCATTGGAGAGAGAGAGAGAGAGAGAGACTCTGCAGATGATTAAGTTAAGGATCTTAAAATGGGGAGATCATACTGGATTATCTGGGTGGGGCTGATGTAATCACAAGAATCCTTATAAGAGGTAGACAAGAGAGTCAGAAGTGGAAATGTGACGATAGAAGTAGAGGTCAGAGATGCAGAGCTATGTGCTAAAGAATGTAGACAGCTTTATCCCTGGAAAAAGCAAGGAAAGGGATTCTCTCCTAGAGCTTCTGGAATGACACATCCTTTCCAATAACTTGACTTTAGTCCAGTGAGACTGAGTTTGGACTTCTGACCTCTGTAACTGTAAGATAATAAATGTGTGGGTTTTTCTAGCCACTTAGTTTGTGATAATTTATTACAGCAGCAACAGGAAACTATTACACTTCTCACAATTCAGTGAGGTGTCAGTACTTTTATTTTATCCCTGGGGTGACACTTCTGCTAACAGAGTAAGGCTCCTGAATGTCTCCAGTCAGCTCATCCAAAGACTGTCAAATGGTTATTTTTATTGAATTTGGTTTCTTTTCCACTTCAGTCATAGAGGGAGTGCTTGTTTTACTTTGTCCATTGATTTGGGGATAGAGTGAGAAATCTATATTCTGAAGCCAAGGTCCAAAAATTTCACTGATTAAACAAAGGAAATTAGGTATTCAAATATATTCAGGGTAGTTTATGCAATAGCTGTATTCCAGTGCACATCAATGCTTTGTGAAATAAATTGTATGTTTTTAAATAATAATGAGACCAACTATTTAAAAATACCCTACAATGAATCCTTTTGAAATGTTTTTAATAACATTCTACTTTATGAATTTTTTAGAAAAAGATTTTGATTTTTTAATTGGGAGCATATTTGCATTGAACCTTATCTTTAAATTGTTAGATTTCACTTTTGGTCTTCACTCATTGACTCATTCATCCATTCAACCAAATTTGTTGCCTCTTACTTAGTGTCAGGCCCTGTCCTAAAAGCTGGGAAACTAGTGGGTAAAGACATAACAGAGAGTAGAGTCAGATATAAACAAATAAACAAGAAAATAGATCAGGCTGTTATAAGTGTCTGAAAAAACTAAAATTGGGTGATGTGTAAAATTGAAATAAGCTCTAAAAAGTCATTACTGTGGGGAGTTAATCCTTGGTTGTTACAGAGTTTCTATCAGTACTGGTGGAAAAGTTTTGGTAATGGATGATGGTGAAGACAGCACAACACTGTAAATGTAATTAATACCACCAAATTATATATTTGAAAGCAATTAAAATGGGAGAGTTCATGTTGTATATATGTTACAATTTTAAAAATACCCATAGAAATATACAAAAAAAGAGAGTGAACCCTAATGTAAACTATGGACTTCAATTAATAATATAATTATAATAGTATTAGTCCATCAATTGTAACAAATGTACCACACTAATGCAAAATGTTAATAGAGAAAACTGTGTGTGTGTTGGGGGGGTGGTATAAAGGAACTCTATATCTTCTGCATGATTATTCTATAAGCCTATGCCAGTTTTAAAAACTAAAAAAACAAAAATAAAAAAAAAATTTAAAAGACTCATTGCAATCACCTTCTGACGATCCATGTATGGGAAGTTTCTTGGGAGATGCTGGTCCACTTGTGAAATCAAAGAGAGGATAGGTTAGAGCCTGGAGTATTTCCTCCCCTGTATTTCTGAAGACTAACTTGTTCATTCCCTCTAGGGCAAAAGAAGAGAATGTCTTAAATGAAATTCACAGAGCAGATACATAATAAATATTGATTATTATTCATTGTTTCTCACTGCCCAGCCCTCCATGATATCTCAGTTCACTGGACAAGCAAAGTTACAAATACACAGCAATTGGTCTCACTTCCCACAACAAAAGTTCTGCTCCAAATCTTCATGGTAAAAGGGCAAATCATTGTAAAGGTCATCCGAGTCCCACGCTGGGGATTCTCTGCAATGACAAATATGCCCTCTTCAATGAAGGCTGCTGCACACAGTTGCCCACTTGGCCCCAGGGCATTTACGTAGCATCTTGGCAGAGGAGGCATCCGGTGTTCCCCAGCAAGGCACAGGGGAGACACTGTCCCATGGCTAGTAAACGTTCAAGCCCCTTGCCCCAGGTACAAGCAGGGACTTTCTCATACATGAACTTGCTGTTTGCGGTCTTATTTCTCAACTACCTTCTCCAGGCTTTACCCTTTCATTTTGGTTTTTGGCCCCAGTTTTGGATTTGACCTTCAGGATCACTTTCACAGTGATGAACTTGGATCTCTTCAACAATTCTTGTTCTCTACCCCAGGTGTGCTACCCCTCACAGCTCAGATCAATGCCCTTCAGCTTCTTCTTATGATCATATCACCTTTTTTGTTTTTGTAGTGTTGTAAAAATTTTCAAACCTGTAAAAAAGTACAGAGAGTAATAAACAAGCGCCATGTAGCCGCCTCCTAGAACAACAAATGTTAGCATATTTGCTTCAGATATTTTTAAAGATAAAAGATATTACAAATATAATTGAAGTGTTTTTTTACCCTTCCCTAAGCCCTTTCATTCTCCACTTCTCTAAAGGCAAATCACTATTATGAAGCTGATATGTACATAACCCATTCATGTTTTTATACTTGTGTTTCATATGTATCCATAAACAAGATTTAATCTTACTCTGTTTTTAAAATGTACAGCAGTAGTATTATACTACAGATATCATTCTGTGACTTGCTTTTTGCACGCATTATATTTTTAGGATATCCATGTTGATACTTATAACTCATTAATTTTAACTATTGTATGGCATTTGTTCTAGTTTGCTAGCTGCCGGAATGCAATATACCAGAAACAGAATGACTTTTAAAAAGGGGAATTTATTAAGTTATTAGTTTACAGTTCTAAGGCTGAGAAAATGTCCCAATAAAAACAAGTCTATAGAAATGTCCAATTTAAGGCATCTGGGGAAAGATATTTTGGTTTAAGAAGGCCGACAATGTTCAATGTTTCTCTCTCAGCTGCAAGGGCACATGGGGAACATGGCGGCATCTGCTGGCTTTCTCGTGGCTTTACCAAAAAGGGACTCTCTCCAAAATGTTTCCTCTTTTCAAGGACTCCAGTAAGCAACTCCACCTTCAGTGGGGGGAGACATACCTCCATGGAAATCATCTAATCAAAAGTTACCACCCACAATTGGGCGGGTCACATCTTCATGGAAATAATCAAAATGCTCCCACCCAGCAATATTGAATGAGGATTAAATTCAATATTTCTGGGGTCCACCACAGATTCAGACTGGCACAGCATTCAATCTTATGAATAAAAAAATGAATGTATTTATTTATTTCTCTACTGATGGACATTTAGGCTTACTTCAATCTTTTGGCATTTACCAACATAATTGCAAAGAGTTTCTCATTCATGTCTCGATTTATGCATACATGCAGAAATTCCTCTTAAGCATAGGTGTAGAAGTAAAACTGGAGTTTTTAGTATAAGTATACCTTTAATTTTATTAGATATTGGCCCCATGTGCTTTTCAAAATGACTGACAAACCAATTTACACTCCCATCAACAGTATATGAATTCCAATGCCCTCTAACATTTATTCTTGCCAGACTTCAATTTTTTTTCCTGAATGCAAAAACTGTATTATTTAAAAAACATTATTTTAAAAAATTTTTTATTTATTAATTAAAAAAATTAACAAACAAAAATATTAACATATCATTCCATTCTACATATATAGTCAGTAATTCTTAATATCATCACATAGTTGCCTATTCATCATTTCTTAGAACATTTGCATCGATTTAGAAAAAGAAAAGACAACAGAAAAAGAAATAAAATGATAACAGAAAAAAAAAAGATTATACGTACCATACCCCTTACCCCACACTTTCATTTATCACTAGCATTTCAAACTAAATTTATTTTAACCTTTGTTCCCCCTATTGTTTATTTTTATTCCATATGTTCTACTCGTCTGTTGATATGGTAGATAAAAGGAGCATCAGACACAAGGTTTTCACAATCACAGAGTCGCATTGTGAAAGCTATATCATTGTTCAATCATCATCAAGAAACATGGCTACTGGAATAAAAAACATTATTTTTCCCTTATCACAATTGAGGTTCAATGTTTTCCTATATTTATTGTTCTTTTTTTTCTTTTCTACAAATTACCTGCATATCTTTTGCTCATTTTATTTTCCTAGGCTTTAAGGCATTCTTTAGAAGATACTAACGATTTGTCTGTTATAATTGTTGCAACTTTCATCTCCCAATCTTTGAATGGCCTTTTAACTTGTTAGTATGCCTATTTTGCACAGTTATATGGCTAAAGTCAAATTTACCAATTTTCTTATTATTTAGCTTTTTAAAAGCCACATTTATGAGTTCCTTGTCTACACCAAGATCATAGAGATACCAAGCTATGTTTTTGTCTAAAAGTCCTAAAGTTTTTATATCTGATAGAGGATGTGCTCTTCCTTTTTCCACTTTTTCAGAGTCATCTTGGCTGTTGTGTGTCAGACTTCAAAGAAAACAAAATAGTCCTTTAGGCAGGCACCTAGTTAAATAATCATGTCATCTAAAAGAAGAAATTAATTAAACTTGGCCTCAGACATCTCTTAAATACAGAAGAAAGGATGCCAAATACAGTGACAGCTAAACAGGTGTGGGATGTCCCTAGAGAGGAAACTCCAGCCTGCAGACCCCCCACAAAGCAGGCAGTATACCAAAGTAAATGACACACCCTACAGGGAGATCCCAAAATACAGATCCTTCTTGAGGATATGTTGGAATATCCTCAAGAAGTTTGAAAAGCACTTCGTTGGCTAGGCTGTGGGAAAAGAAGCAGTCACATACATTGTTGACAGAACTAAATTGTTACAACCCTTATCGTGGTCAATTTGGCAATAATTTTTTAATTAAAAAATTCTGAAACTTTTTAACCTGGCAAATCAACTTCTAGGAATTTATCCTATAGACATAACACTCATATGAAGGTGAAATGTTTTTTGCACAAGATTATTCACAGTGGTTGTATTTGACTAGGGAAGTAGGTGGTAGAGGATAATGAGGGAGAAACTTACTTTTTAAACTTTTTTATACTTTTTATGCCATGTATTTTGATCTTAACCAATAGATTCAACACAATTTCTATCAAAATCCCAGCTGTTTCTTTTTGCAGAAATTGAAAAACTTATTCTTTTTCTTTCAATCTTTTAAAATATTTTTATTGATGAATATTCACACACATACAGGCCATACGTGTGTGGTAGTACAATCAGTGGCTCACAATATCATCACATAGTTGTGTATTCATCACCATGATCATTTTTAGAAAATTTGCATCACTCCAGAAAAAGAAATTAAAAAAAAGGAAATAATTCATACTTCCCATACTCCTTCTCATGGACCACAAGTATTTCAATCAACCCAATTTATTTTACCCTTTATCCCCTCTATCATGGTCAGGTTCATGTGTCAACTTGGCCAAGTGGTGATACCTGGTCGTCTGGTTGGGCAAGTGCTCCCTGTCTTTTGCTATGAGGACATTCCATAGAATTAAATCATGAGCACTTCCGCTACATTCACAGCTGATTCCATTTGTAATCAGCCAAGGGGAGTGTCTTCTCTAATGAGTGGTGCTTAATCTAATCCCTGGAAGCCTTTTAAGGAGGATTCAGAAGAGTCAGGCTCTCTTCCTGCTTCAGCTGGCAAGCCTTTCCTGTGGAGTTCGTCCAGACCCTCCATCGGAATCGTCAGCTTCACAGCCTGCCCTGTGGATTTTGGACTCTCTGTTCCCACGGTTACGTGAGGCACTTTTATAAATTTTATATTTGCAAATATTTCCTGTTGATTTTGTTTCTCTAGAGAACCCTAACTAATACACCCCTCTATTATTTTTTTTTTTACTTTTATCCATATTTTTTATTCATCTGTCCATACCCTGGATAAAAGAAGCATCAGACACAAGGTTTTCACAATCACATAGTTACACTGTAAAAGTTATATCATTATACAATCATCTCCAAGAATCAAGGCTACTGGAACACAGCTCAACAGTTTCAGGTACTTCCCCAGAGCCACTTCAATATACCATAAACTAAATAAGGGATCTCTATATAACGCATAAGAATAACCTCCAGGATAACCTCTCAACTCTGAAATCTCTCAGCCACTGACACTTTGTCTCATTTTTCTCTTCCCCCTTTTGGTCAAGAAGGTTTCTCAATTCCATGATGCCAGGTCCTGGCTCATCTTGGGAGTTCTGTCCCATGTAGTCAGGGAGATTTATACCCCTGAGAGTCATGTCCCACGTAGTGGGGGAGGGCAGTGAGTTCAGCTGCCCAGTTGGCTTAGAGAGAAAGAGGTTCTCTGGGGGTGACTCTTAGGCATTATTATCAGTAGGCTTAGCCTATCATTTGCTGGTATAAATCTCATAGGGGTGAAACCCAAGATTCAGGGCTCAGCCTATTGATTTGGTTGTCCCCACTGCTTGAGAAAATATCAGAAAGTCTCCAAATGGGGAAGCTGACAGTATCTCAGAATTTAGAAATAACAGTTACAACTCCTGAATATATGTGACTTCTGTAAGAGCTTATACAATCTAGGACCCTCTTCAATAGGCCCCAACCTGATAACTCATGCTCTTGACTTTAGTTCACCAAGGTTTTGTATTATAGTTAATACATATGAGTGAGGCACGATAACATTTGTCTTTTTGTTTCTGACATTTCATTCAACATACAGTTCCCAAGGTTCATTCACCAAGTTGCATGCCTCACAACTTCATTCCTTCTTGTGGCTGCTCAGCAGTCCGTTGTATGAATATACCATTGTACCTCCTTCCACTCCTCAGTTGTTGCACCCTTAGGCCACCTCCATCCATTGTGAATCTCGAACATTGGTGCCATAAACCCTAGTATTCAAATGTCCATTTGTGCCCCTACACTCAGTTCCTCCAGGTATATACTGAGCAACAGGGCTTCAGGATGATATGACAACCTTACCCCTAGCCTCCTGTGAGTGCAACACAGCCCTCCAATGGGTTGTACCTCTTAGTTTCCCTATTGACATTGAATAGGTACATCTCTTTCTCCACATTTTCTCTAGCACTTATTTCTCTCTGTTTATTTTCAAACAGTTTTATTTGCACATCATACAATCCAACCTAAGTAAATGTCTATTACTTATTCTTTTTCTTATGCATAGAATCTATAACCCTCCCCTTGCCCCCTGCAAAATAAAAAAACATTTAGTTTTGGCATAATGCCTTTGTTACGTTCAGTGGAAGCATATTAGTGTTACTGTTGACTGTAGACCCTAGCTTGCATTGATTGTATTTTTTCCTGTGTATCATCCATTTTAAGCCCCTAGCAATGTTGACATTCATTTGTTCTCCCTCATGCAAAAACGTTTTATATTTGTACATTTAATCACCATCACTGCCCACTCTAGGTATTCCTAAGTTATACCATCTCAGTCTTTATCCTTTATCTTTCCTTCTGGTTTCATATGTGCCCCTAGCCCTTCTCCTTTAATCATACTCACATTCAGCTTTATTCGGTGTACCTATATTATTGTGCTACAATCAGGTAGTATTGTGCTATCTGTTTTTGAATTTTTACAATCAGTCCTGTTGTACAATCTATTCCTTCAGCACCAAATGCCCAATTTCTACCCTATTTCTATCTCCTGATAACCTGTGTTCTTAACTTCAACTCTCAAAATTCACTCATTAATGTCAGTTCATACTAGTGAGACCATACAGTATTTGTCCTTTTGTTTCTGGCTAATTTCACTCAGCATAATGTCCTCAAGGATCATCCACGTTGTTACATGCTCCATGACTTTATTCTTCATTATAGCTGTGTAGTATTCCACTGTGTGTGTGTGTGTGTGTGTGTGTGTGTGTGTGTGTATACACCACAGCTTGTTTAGCCACTTGTCTATCGATGGACATCTGGGCTACTTCCATCTCTTGGCAATAGTGAATAATGCTGCTATAAATATTGGTGTGCAAATACCCATTTGTGTCCTTGCCTTCAGTTCCTCTGAACATATACCTAGTAATGGGATTGCTGGATCATATAGCAATTCTATATTTAGCTTCCTGAGGAACTGCCAAATTGCTTTCCAGAGTGGTTGCATCATTTTACATTCCCACCAACAGTGGATATGTGTGCTTCTTTCTCCACATCCTCCCCATCACTTGTTTTCTGTTTTTATGATAATGGCCATTCTAGTGAGTATCAGATGATATCTCATTGTGGTTTTGATTTGCATTTCCTTAACAGCCAGTGAATTTGAGCATTTTTTCATGTGCCTTTTAGCCATTTGTATTTCTTCTTCTGAAAAGTCATGTCTTTTGCCCATTTTTTAATTGGGTTGTTTTCTGTTGTTGAGTTGTAGAATCTCTTTATATATTCTGAATATTAAACCCTTATCTGATTTGTGGTTTCCAAATATTGCCTCCCATTGTGTTGGCTGCCTTTTTACTTTCCTAACAAAATTCTTTGATGCGCAAAAGTGTTTAATTTTGAGGAGCTCCAGTTTATCCATTTCTTTTTCCATTGCTTGTGCTTTGGGTGTAAGGTCTAGGAAACCACTTCCTATCACAAGATTTATATGGTATTTCTCTAATTTTCTTCTGAAAAGTTTTATGGTCTTAACTCTAATGTTTAGGTCTTTGATCCATTTTGAGTTAATTTTTGTATAGGGTGTGAGATATGGATCCTCTTTCATTCTTTTGCATATGGATATCCAGTTCTCTAAACATAATTTATTGAAGAGGCTGATCTGTCCCAGGTGGGTTGGCTTGACCACTTTCTCAAAGATCACTTGTCCATAGAGGAGAAAGCCCAAGCCTAATTCTGAACACTCAATTCTATTCCATTGGTCAGTATATCTATCTTTATGCCAGTACCATGCTGTTTTGACTATTGTAGCTTCATAATATGCTTTAAAGTCAGGTAGTGTGAGACCTCCCACTTCATTTTTCTTTCTCAAGATATTTTTAGCACCCTGCCCTTCCATATAAATTTGGTTATTGGTTTTTTTATTCTGCAAAGTAAGTTGTTGGGATATTAATTGGCATTACATTGAATCTATAAATCAATTTTGGTAGAATTGACATCTAACCTATATTTAGTCTTCCAATCAATGAACACACTATGCCTTTCCATTTATTTAGGTCTTCTATGATTTCTTTTAGCAACTTCCTATAGTTTTCTGTGTACAGGTCTTTTGTATCCTCGGTTAAATTTATTCCTGAATATTTGGTTCTTTTGGTTGCTATTATAAATGGAATTTTTTTTCTTGATTTCCTCTTCAGATAGCTCATCACCAGCATATGGAAACACTACTGATTTTGGGGTGTTGATCTTGTACCCTGCCACTTTGCTGTACTCATTGATTAGTTGTAGATTTTTTGAGATTTTCAACATATAGTATCATGTCATATGCAAACCGAGAGATTTACTTTTTCCTTTCCAATTTGGATGCCTCTTATGTAATTCCTCTGGCTAGAACATCCAGCGCAATGTTGAATAACAGTGGTGACAGTGGGCATCCTTGTCTTGTTCCAGATCTTAGAGGGAAAGCTTTCAGTCTTCCCTTATTCAGGATGATGTTAGATGTTTATATCTTATATCAGGATGATGTTTATTATGTTGAGATAAGTTCCCTCCTATTCCTCTCCTTTGACGTGTTTTTGTCAAGAAAGGATGTGGAATTTTGTCAAATGCCTTTTCTGCATCAATCGAGATGATCATGTGGTTTTTCCCACTTTGATTTGTTGATATGGTGTATTACATTAATTGATTTTCTTATGTTGAACCAGCCTTGTGTACCTGGAATAAATCCCACTTGTTCATGGTGTATAATTCTTTTAATGTGCTGTAATTTGTAAGTATTTTGTTGAGGATTTTTGCATCTATATCCATTAAAGAGATTGGTCTATTAATTTTCTTTTCTCATAGTATCTTTGTCTGGCTTTGGTATTAGGGTGATGTTGGCTTCACAGAATGAGTTAGGTAGCTGTGGCAGTTAGGTTCAGTTGTCAACTTGGCCAGGTGATGGTTCCTATTTCTGCTGCTGTGGACTTGAATCATTAGCATATGAAGCTCATCTATGGCTGATTACATGTGCAGTTGGCTAAGGGGAGTGCCTTCTGCAATGAGTGATGCTTAGTTTAATTAGCTGGAGGGTTACAAGAGAGATATCAGGAGAGAGCTCAATGCAGCACACCCCAAACAGGTCAGCATACCTTATTTCAGCATTTGCAGTTCAGCCCAGGGTTTTGGAGATGCAAAAAGGGGGAAGCTATTGGAACCCAGAAGCCAGGAGAGAAGGCCAGCAGACATTGCCCTGTGCCTTGAAGCACGTATAAGAAAGAGCGTCAGATGAAAGTTAGCTGCCTTTCCTCTGAAGAACTATAAGTTTTTAACTAAATAAATCCCCTTTTATTGAAAGCCAATTTAACTTGGGCCATGGTGGCTCAGCAGGCAGAGTTCTCGGGCTGGAGACCTGGGTTTGATTCCTGGTGCCTGCCCATGCTAAAAAAAAAAAAAAAAAAAGCCAGTTTATCCTGGTGTATTGCATTCTGGCGGTTTTGGCAGACTAAAACAGTAGCTTTCCCTCCTCTTCAATTTATTTGAAGAATTTGAGCAGATTGGTACTAATTAGTTTTTGAATGCTTGATAGAATTCACATGTGAAGCCATCTTATCCTGGACTTTTCTTTTTAGGAGCTTCTTGATGACTGATGCAATCTCATTACTTGTGATTGCTTTGTTGAGGTTGTCTATTTCTTCTAGAGTCAAGGTTGTTGTCCATGCCTTTCTAGGAGGTTGCCTGTTTCATCTACATTGTCTAGTTTATTACCATATAGTTGCTATAGTATCCTCTCATGATATCCTTTATTTCTGCAGGGTCAGTGGTTACGTCTCCTCTTCCAATTTCTGATTTTATTTGTCTCCTCTCTCTGTCTTTTTTTTCTTTTCTTTTGTCATCCTAATTAAGGGTCCAGCAATTTTATTGATTTTCTCAAAGAACCAACTTCTGGTTTTGTTGATTTTCTCGATTGTTTTCATGTTCTCAATTTCATTTATTTTTGCTCTAAGCTTTGCTATTTCTTTCCTTTTGTTTGCTTTGGGGTTAGTTTGTTCTTTCTCTAGTTCTTCAAAGTGAACAGTTAATTCCTCAATTTTTGCTCTTTTTTCTGTTTTTGGGAGGGTGGTGTTGGTGGTGCATGGTCCAGGCATCGAACCTGGGTCTCTCACATGGAAGGTGAATATTCTACCACTGAACCACCCATGCACCCTCTTCTTTTTTAACATGGGTATTTAAGGCAATATATTTTCTTCTCAGCACTGCCTTTGCTGCAGCCCATAAATTTTGATATGTTGTGTTTTCATGATGAATTTATTCTTAAATTTATATGAAAATGCAAGGGGCCCAGAAAAGCCAAAACAATCTTGTAAAAGGATAAAGCTGGAGGTTTCACACTGGGTTTGGGAGTTGTTTATGAAATAAATAGATTTACTTTAAAAATAAAAATGTAGGGTGGGCCACTGTGGCTCACCAGGCAGAGTGTTTGCTTGTCATGCTGGATACCCGGGTTTGTTTCCCAGTGTCTGCCCATGCAAAATAAATAAATAATAAAATTTAAAAATGTATATTTTTAAAAATTAATGGCCTAACGTTTTTCATAGTATTTGCATGTGAACTTTTACTCCCTATCATAACTGTAATTATGGGATGCTCCCTTCTTTAGCATAATGGTGAAGCATAGGGACTCTGGACCCAGATTGCCTGGGTTCTTCTGCAACTGGTCATGAAATCTGGGCAAATTACTTAACTCCTTCATGCCCCAGTTTCCTATTGTATAAACAGGAATTAGAGTAGTATTTATTTTATAAAATCATTGTGAGGATTAAATGAAGAATACATGGCAAGGACTTATAAATTTAGTAGGTACTAAATAACCTCTCAATAAATACAAGCTATAAGAATATTTCTATATTATATATTTGGGTCATCTTTTCTTTTATCTTAATTAACCCTGGTAGAAATTTGCCTATTTTAATAGTCTTCTGAAAAAAAAAAAACAGTTTGCTGATTATTTCTCAAGATCTTTCTTTTCTATTTGATTCATTTCTTTTATATGTGCTATTTCTACTTCTGGGTTTTCTCTGATTAGTTTCTTGTGTTGGATGAAGCAATAATTTATAAAGCTATCTTTTTTGTAATAGATGCATTTTAAAGCTATAAATTTCCCTATAGTGTTGCTTCAGTTGACACCAACAAGTTTTCGTACGTAGTTGCTATTTATTTATTTTTTGACAGTTATTTTTAAATTGTCATTCCATTCTAAGTATTTCAGAGTTTCTTTTTTGATTTCTTCTTTAGCCTATGAATTATTTAGAAGTGTGTTTTTTTTTCCATTTCTAATCTGTTCAAGTCAGATTTCTTAGTTGCAAACAACAAAAACAACTATAGCTAGTTTAAAAGGAAAGTATTTAGAAGGATATCAGATAGAATCAGCTGGAAAGCTGAAGAACCAGGCTCAGAAAATGACTAAAACTAAGGGAGACAAGGCAAGCCGAGCACCGGTCAGTTTAGGATTAGCTGCCAGCATCTCTCCACTGGACTTTTGCTGTTACCACATGGACTCTGCCTATGGACAGTCATACTATAGTGCTGAAATGTCACCTCTGGCCCCACCTTTTGTTGTCTTTCTTTTACAACATTCTTTTAGCTAATCATTTGGGTTTTTTTTTTTCCTGCAATGATTTTTTTGAATTTTTTACTCAAGTTTTAAAAAATTTCTTAATATGGACATTTTAACATAATCAAAAGTGGAGAAAATATTATAATGAAATCCAATGTACCCATCACCTTAGTAACAACAAGCATCCACATTTTCTGGCAGGTTTAAAAGAATTTCACTGGGATTTTGTTATGTATATTTATTAACTTAGAAAAAATTGGCATTTGTATTCTTCAGATTTCCCCATGAAGGAATATTGTGTCTCTCCCTATTTATTCAAATCTATTAAATTTTTCCAAATGAATTATATATATAAGTACACACATGCATATATTATTATGATTATTTCTAATTTCTAACATATTGTTTTTGCTGCTATTATGAATGAGATTACCCCATTGTATCTCTAACTAGATATTAGTGTTATATAGGAAGCCTGTAGATTTTTAAATATTTGTCTTTTATCCAGCCACTCCACTAAGTTCCCATTAATTTTCAGTATTTTTAAATTGATTGTCTTGGATTATTTAGGTGCATAATCATATATTCTGTAAGTCATCATGATTTTATCTCTTCCTTTCCAAGAGATATATTTTTATTTTCGGTGTGTACCTTACTATACTGAATAAAATGCCCAGACCATAATGAATAATAATGTCATAATTAAGCATTATTATTGTTATTAATTTTAATAGATGTTGTCTCCAAATGGTTCACAATTTGTATGATGATGGCTGTTGTTTGTGAAAGACATTGTAATTTTAAGAGCATGCTCTTCTATTCTTTGTTTGAAAAGGACTTTAAAATCAAGCAGAGGTTTGCCCCCATGAAACTTATCCCTGCAAAGGATAGGCTAAGCCTACTTAAAATTAGACTTAAGAGTCACCTCCCAGAGAACCTCTTTTGCTGCTCAGATGTGGCCTCTCTCTCTAAGCTGATATGGCAAGTGAACCCACTACCCTCTCCCTCTCTAAGTGGGACATGACTCCCAGGGCTATAAACCTCCCTGGCAACGTGGGTCAGAAATCCTGGGATGAGCTGGGACTCAGCATCAAGGGATTGAGAAAACGTTCTTGTCAAAAAGAGGGAAGAGATAAATGAGACAAAATAAAGTATCAGTGGCTGAGAGATTTCAAACAGAGTTGAGAGGTTATCCTGGAGGTTATTCTTATGCATTATATAGATCACTTCTTTTTAGTTTATGGTGTATATATTTTTACATTTATTTTTTAATTGTCCATTTTTGTTGTTGAGTTGTAGATGTTATATATTCTGAATATCAAATCAAGCCTTACTAAATATATGATCTGCAGGTAATTTCTCCTATTCTGTGGGTTGTTTTTCTAGTTATTTATTGACAAATAAAATTTAGTAGGACCAACATGGAAACCCTCATGCTAATCCCCATGTCAGCAAAACCAAAATCTGAGTTTTTATTCCCTGTAAATGCCTGGCTTGCCCAGAAAACAGAATTTAAATCAATGACTCAGCTATCACCAACTACCTATTCTTACAGCAGCTAAGCAACCACCTGCATTAGGAGGTTAGTCATGTTAGGAAATACAGTCTGCATTAAACAATGAAGATTTCTTCCCAATGCATTCCCTTTTTCTGTCCATAAAAGCCTGTTGCTTGCTTTATTTGGTGGAATTCCTCTCTACTTTGTGATGACTGGAATCTCCCCAATTCATGAATCGATTCAGTAAAATTCTCTGAGATCTAACCAAATTTTGCTCAATTTTAAATTTTAACTGTTATTTTGGTAACTGTGAAGGGAACCAAAGGAAACTTCCAGTGATTCTCAGAGTGACCTGAATGACAAGTTTGGCACCCACTAGAATCTGTTATGTTCACTGTCCTTCTCGCTTTCTTGACAGTAAATTCCATTTTGGTCCCAGCTCCACTATTTTTGTGTTTGAGCTCTCTAATCTCACTGAGTTCCTGTCCAGGGGTTAATGGGCAGATTATTCTCAGCAGGAATGTCCCTTATGAGAGACCTGAATTCTTACCCTTTGTTTTTTTCGCAGTATTTCCACTGTGAGGTCTGAAGCTTTTTGCTGTCATTATGGAATCCTCTAATTCTAAGAGCACTCCATCAGCCAGTACCCCAGCATCTTTTATGCTTAAGAATTTAAAGAATTGCACCAACTTAACTAATAGCACACCATCACCAAGGATAACTTAGAATTTCAATGGTCCCTATGGGGAATATTTCAATGGCCTTTATGGGGGATATTTTGGCTTAATAAAATGATTTATATTAGAAGTGCACTTGAAAAAGCAGGCTCCTGAATTAGGCCAAATGGGATACCTATTTTAATTGGGACTCAGAATCTACTAAAAAATTGCAAAACTCTAAAATAGCTTATAGAAATTAGTGAGTTTTGTATTTCTATGTTTTCAGTGCTTCTGTGTCTTTATGTCTGATTCATGACTGAAAAACTTTAAATTAAAGCTATACGCTCTCTATTTGTGTCTATATGTTTAATGTAAAATATTTTCCTACCTCCAGATGATATTATCAGATTAACTTACAAAACTCCTTAAAAGTGCTGTATTCAAATTAGTTTAAAAATAACTAAGTACTTATATGTAAATTAATAATCCTAAAGTCCTGAAAATGAAAAAAAGCACACTTCTAATATTCCAATGGATAAGAAAAACTATTTGTTGAATTAAAACCAAATGTTTTTAAAAATTCAAGTTTACCTAATTCAAATAAACCTTTGATAGACAGAACTAGTGTAATATTTTTAGTTAAATAAAAATAGCAACACCTTCTAAAAATCAGTTATGCACACACAGACATAATTTTATTCTACTTGGATTTGTTCTCCCTAAATTTACACTGCTTTTCTGATAAAATAAGCTAGAATTCTATCTACTAAATCTTTAAAATGATTAAAAATGTTTAACCAAATTGAATTATTACTCTGACAAACATTATTTTAAGAATAATTGTGCTTTATATGATGTTTATTTAAAGACACTTAAAAAAATCTTTTTGGCAACTTAAGGTAGTAAGTATGTAAAGTATATAGGATGTACTTTGTAAAGAAAAAAAGAGTAGTTCTATCCCAAAATAAAATAACTGGTCGTGGCAGAATGAGAAGCAGGAATGTATAGGACAAAATCTGAATGGACATAAAAGTTGTAAAAGGTTTATGGAAAAGGAATTTTATTTGTTATGAGATGATGCAAATTTTATTTGCATATGAGATTTTTAAGAGTTTTCTTATCAGACAGTATACTCATGCAAAACTACAATTTAGCTTTCTTTCTGTTAAGAGAACAAGGTTTTCTTATATTATTGATCTGCTCTTAGAAAGAGTAGTAATCTGCCTAGAAGGTAAGATTTTATGTCTTATTAGGATAATATCTTTATTGATATTTATATTGATCTTATCATCCTTTATTGTTTTGGAAAACAAGATTTTCACTTTCATGTTAACTCCTATTTAGTTTTAAAATCTTTTAATGTCCCTATCATTAAATAGGGAACCAAATATTATTTCACAGTGACCTATTTTCCTATATAGCAAAATGTGCAAACCTAACAAATTTTAACATGTTGCTTTTCAACAATCAAATGCTAAATAACATCTTACTGATCTTAAATTATCTTTGGGATTTTCCAGAAGGCCCTGGGAAAATCACAAAGGATTTGTTCTTTCACCTTGTAAAAAGAGATGTGCTAAAAATAATTGGTCTATATAATATGTTATGAGTTACATAGAAAGTGTTGTCAAATGAAACAAAATTTTCTAACCTTATGTTAGTTAAATTTATAAGGATAGAATGCTATTAATAGAAACATTTCAGAAATTGTATAAAGTCGCAAGAGATTGTCAACATCCTCACTGTCTATAAGATGTCTGAGCACTGCTCTGCCTGATCAGTATAGTGCTGCTGGTCATTTTAGTTATTCTTTAAAAATGTTGCATGTCACAGATACAATCAAATTTCTTTCTCAATTACAATATTTTTTATAATAAACTTTCATCAAAACTTCCACTTTTATAAAAGAGTAATAAGTTAATCATAGCTATATTAAGTATTTTATCATTGAAGGTAATTTTTATTCTGATGCTTCCCTAAAAACCCTTGTGATCAGCTATAGACCAGAGTGCTTCATCTTCAGCAAAAGGACTGTCTCAGAGACCCATAAATAGAAACTACCACAAGAAAAAAAGAAAAAACAAACAAACAAACAAAAAACTACCAGTTAGTCTGGAGCACAGGCTCCTAATAACATTGCTTAAATAACTGAGACTATGCAACTAGACTAAAGCCAAGAGTCCATAATTATAGCAAAGAAGTCAAAGGGTCATAAGATTGTTAACACAAGGTTAAGTGAGATGAGGACTAATCATCTAGGACTACATAAACTAATAAAAAAATGACTATAGCTTTGTCTAGACTATTGCTACTGTTTTTTAAAGCAGGTTTATTCAGATATGTACTCATAACACACAAACCATCCAAAATGTACAATCAATGGTTTTTAAAGAAGTGTGCATTCATCACCACAATCCATTTTAGAACATTTTCATTACTCCAAAAAGAAAAACCCCATACCACTTAGCAGTCATCTTTCAATTCCTCAATCCTTCCCCAGCCCTACATAACCACTAATCTAATTCCATTTCTTTAGATTTATTTATATTTACATTTTATATAAATGGAATCATAAAATATGCAGTACTTTGTGTCTGGTTTCTTTTTTTTTATTTAATTATTTTAATTTTTTAATTTTTTTAATTTTTTTAACTTTTTTGTGTCTGGTTTCTTTTACTCAGCATAAATGATTAAAAAAAATTTTTTTTAAAGGAGCTATAGGTTTACAGAAAAGTTATGTAAAAAAGGCAACATTCCCATATACTCCACTACTGCTGATACTTTGCATTAGTGTGATACCTTTGTTACAACTAATAAAAAAATATTAAAATATTGGTTAACTATAGTTCATAGTTTTCATTAGGTGTTTTTTCCTTTTTTACCACTCTATTATTAACACCTTGCAACAGTGTCATACATTTGTTATAATTCATGAAAGAACATTCTTATATTTGTATTATTAACCACAGTCCATTGTTACAACTGGGTTCACTGTGTTATACAGTCCAATGTTTTATCTTCTAACTTTCCTCCTAGTAACATACATGGCCCCAAACTCTCCCTTCAACCACATTCACCAACAATTCAGCATTGCTAATTACACTCACAGTAATGTGCTACCATCATCACTATCCATTTCCAAACATTCACAATCAACCTAAATAGATATTCTGCACAAATTAAGCATCAGCTTCCCTTTCTCTACCCCCATACAATCCCCTGGTAATCTATATCCTAGATTCTAACTCTCTGAGTTTGCTTATTATAATTATTATTCATATGGGTGAGATCATACAATACTTGTCCTTTTGTGTCTGGCTTCTGTCACTCAACATAATGTCCTGAAGGGTCATCCATGTTGTCATATGCATCAGGACTTCATTCCTTTTTACAGCTGAATAATAGTCTATCATATGTATATACCACATTTTGTTTATCCATTCATCAGTTGATGGACACTTGGGTTGTTTCCATCTTTTGGCAATTGTGGAATAATGCTGCTATGAATACTGATGTGCAAATGTCTGTTCATATCTCTGATTTTAGTTCTTCTGGGAATATACCTAATAGTGGGATTGCCAAATCCTTTGGCAATTCTATACTTAGCTTCCTGAGGAACCACCAAGCTGTCTTCCACAGTGGCTGCACCATTTTTCTTTCCCATCAACAGTGAATGAGTGTTCCTATATCTCCACATCCTCTCCAACACTTGTAATTTTCTGGGTTTTGTTTTGTTTTGTTTTTTAACAAGGGGCCATTCTAGTAGGTTTTGATTTGCATTTCCCTAATAGCTAGTGATGTTGAATATCTTTTCATGTGATTTTTAGCCACTTGTATTTCCTCTTTGGAAAAATGTCTATTCAAGTCTTTTTCCCATTTAAAAAATTGAGTTGTCTTTTTATTTTTGAGTATATATACTGGATATCAAACCCTTTTCTGACCTGTGGTTTCCAAATATTTTTTCCCATTGAGTAGGCTGTCTTTTTACCTTCTTGATAAAATCTTTTGAAGCACAACAGTTTTTTGTTTTTTTTTTGTTTTTTTTTTAGAGAGGAAAAAAAAATTACTTATTTATTTTTATTAACCTCCAATGAAATCTCCCACATCCTATAAGCAGGAAAAGAAGCAGCAAATCCCAGCAACAAATAAAATATAAAACCTATGACTGTCCCCCAGAGAAATCACAGATCTTTCCATAGCTTCCCTACAGCTATTGCAGATACCTCACAGTGTCATTTCCATTCATCTCTAAGTCTAAATTATGGGATCTAAATCCCCTGTTAGATCCCGTTATTTACTTATTTTAGTGCCCCATCCTCACCCCCCACAGTGTGTATCTTAAGTGAATCTTCTCCTTCTTCTCACGTGCATTTCACAGGTCTCTGGGGTGAAGTAACCATGTGCTCAGAGGCTTTAGCCAAGTAGCGGGGCCCCTCAGCTGTGGTCTCAAGGCCTCTTCTATGCACAGCCCCAGCCCCCACTGCTGCTTACTGCCCAATTAGACAATTCTTCCTTTTTCCGGCAGACTTGGGAAGGCTGAAGGGGCTTTCAGTGAAGCACTAACAGATGGGTTCCACAACAGTTTTTAATTTTGAGAAGGTCCCACTTGTCTACTTTTTCTTTCATTTCTTGTGCTTTGGGTATAAAGTCTGAGAAACCACTGCCTACCATAAGATCTTGAAGATGATTCTCTACATTTTCTTTTGGGAGTTTTATGGTCCACACTCTTATAGTGAGGTCTTTGATAAATCTGTGTTAAGTTTTCTATTGGGTGTGAGAAATTTAATTTCATTCTTTTGGATATGGATATCCAGTTTTCCCACAACAATTTGTTGAAAAGACTATTCTGTTCCAGTTGAGTGGACATGGCAGCCTTGTTAAATATCAATGAGCCATAGATATGAGGGCTTATTTTCGAATGCTCAATTAGATTTGATTGGGCAATATATCTATCTTTATGCTAGTATCATTTTGTTTTGGCCACTATATCTTTGCAATGTGCTTTAAAGTTAGGAAGTGTGAGTACTCCAACTTTGTTCTTTTTCAAGATGTTTTTGGCTATTTGGGACCCTATATCCTTCCACATAAGTTTGATACTTAGTTTTTACATATCTGAAAAGTAGACTGTTAAATTTTGATTGAGATTACATTGAATATGTAAATCAATTTGGGGAGAATTGACATCTTAATGATATTTAGTTTTCCAGTCCATGAACAAGAAATGTTCTTCAATTTATTTTGGTCTTCTCTGATTTCTTTTAGTAATGTTTTGTAGTTTTCTGTGTGCATGTCTGTGGTAGTTAGATTCAGTTGTCAACTTGGCAAGGTGAAGGCACCTAGTTCTGTTGCTGTGGACATGAGCCAATGGTACGTGAACCTCATCTGTTGCTGATTACATGTGCAGTTGGCTAGAAGGTGTGCTTGCTGCAATGAATGATGTTTGACCTGGCTGGTGCTTAAATGAGAGAGCGCAATGTAGCACAGCCGAAGCAGCTCAGCATACCTCATCTTAGCACTTGCATCTCAGTGCAGGCCTTTGGAGATGCAGAAAGGAATTACCCCAGGGAAAGTTGTTGGAACCCAGAGGCCTGGAGAGAAGGCCAGCAGAGATCACCCTGTGCCTTCCCACATAAGAAAGAACCTCAGTTGAAAGTTAGCTGCCTTTCTTCTGAAAAACTAATGAAATAAATCCCCTTTTATTAAAAGCCAATCTGTCTCTGGTGTGTTGCATTCCGGCAGCTAGCAAACTAGAACAATGTCCTTTACATCCTTGGTTAAATTTGTTGATGGATGCTTGATTCTTTTAGTTGTTATTGTAAATGGAAAAGTTTTTCTTGATTTCCTCTTCAGATTGCTCATTACTAGTTTATAGAAACACTACTGATTTTTTTTTTGCATGTTGATCTGGTATTCTGCCACTTTGCTGAACCTGTTTATTAGTTTTAACAGCTTTGTTGTAGAATTTTTGGAATTTTCTATATATAGGATCATGTCATCTGTAATAGTGTCTTTTGTAAGAGTTGGGAAATTTTTGGCCATTTTTCCTCAAATATTCTTTATCCTGTTTTCCCCTTACTTCTCCTTCTGGGACACCCATGAAATGTATTTTTGTGTGCTTCATGCTGTCATTCAAATCCCTGAGACCCTGCAAATTTTTTTTCCATTCTTTTCTCTATCTGTTCTTCTGTCATTAAGAATTCAATTGTCTTGTATTCCAGTTCACTGATTCTTTCTTCTGCCTGTTCAAATTTGCTGTTGTATACTTCTAGTATTTTTAATCACTTCTATTGTGCCTTTCATTCCCCTAAATTCTGTTATGTTTTTTTACATACTTTCAAATTCTTCTTTATGCTCATCCAGTGTCTTCTTAATATCTTTTATCTCTTTAGTCATATTTCCTTCATCTCCTTGAATTGATTTAGAAGATTTGTTTGAACAGTTTTGATTAGTTGTTCCAAATTCTGTATCTCCTCCAACATTTTAATTTGTTCCTTTAACTGGGCCATATCTTCCTGTTTCTTAGTATGGCTTGTAATTTTTTGCTGATGTCTATATATCTGATTATCTTATTGAGTTTACTCTGAAGGTAAGTTTCTATTACCTAGGATTTTTTTTTTTTGTATAAACGTGACAAAGGTCATGTTTCATTGTTTTTCTATGTGAGTATCCCATTATTGCAGCACCATTTTTTGAATTTTTGTTTATTTGCGTGCTTGTTTGTTTGTTTTGGTAGTGCATGGGATGAGAATTGAACCCGGGTCTCCTGCATGGCAGATGAGAATTATACCACTGAACTAACCTTGCACTCCCTTCTATTGCCTAGGATTTTATTGTTAATTGGCTTTGTATTAACATTCTTCTTTTATACTTGGTTCAACTTATTCTAGACATCTAGAATTGCCCATATTTAACTGATAAGATTTTTTTTCAGCTCTTCTTCAATTGATTCTTGCTCTGGATATGTGGTACAATTTTTATGTTGCACTATTTATAAAGTTGTTTTACCCCCCAGTAGAAAACTTCCTTTCCTGTGTTCCTTCTCTGGGAATCTTGAGCTGTTCTGTTTGTTTTTGTTTTGTCTCTATAGTTTTATTTTGTATGTTTTTTACACTCCTTTCATTGCCTCTAGATATTTTTGTCTGCAGGGCAAATCTGGGAAGAGAGCCACCACAGAGAGGACTTTCCTAAGTCAGTACTTCCCAGCCAAAACAGAGCAGGCACCCATGGAGTGGCCACTGACCAGCTCCAAAGAAACCTGGGGAGAGGGTTTGGTAAAATGGTAAAAGCTTTTTTTGGATTTTTTTTTTTTTTTTTTTTTTGCTAAAAGCTTTTTGATGAGTCTCTGAAGCTATGTGTTCCTGGCCTGCTCAGCAGATGGCACCCTTGAGCAAACTGATTCCTGTAGCCATAGGGAGGCACTGTGTCTTTAAACATCCACCTCCTATGCCCCTGCTGGGAGTGAGTTGAAACAATGGCTACAGCCATCCCTATCTTGGGCAGGCTGAAACCAAAGCTCAGAGCCAGAGACCAGTAATCCAAATTCACCAATCAAAAGCTGTGATCCATGCTTGGCTATGCTCCCCTCCATTCTTGGGGAAGAGGACTTCCATGTCCCTCTCTATCTGCAGCAGCCAGCCAGGAACCAGACCCCGAGCAGCCCAACTCGAGGGAGGGGGGTGGTGGGAGGGTATTGGCAGCTGCTACAGAGTGAGTTACTCACAGTTCTTTACTGCAGCATTAGCCTTTTCCTCCTGCTCTTCCCTGGATGCTGTATCATGCTACCCTGGCCTCCAGAGTCCAGCAATAGTTGTTTTAGAAAGTTCTTGCCTGTTCACTAGCTGTTTTGGAGGAGGAGTGAGTCCTGGGAGCTCCCTACTCTGCCATTTCCCTCAAAATTCTCCATTTCTAATGCTTTAATGTTCTATTTTTTAAATACAAGAAATTTCTTACTCTTTTCCCTTAAGCTATCTATAATTTATAACACATTTATCTTTTTCTCCATTCCTGGACCCTCCAGAATTTGGAAACTCTTGTTAAATATTCCTATTTTATGACCAAATAATTATTTACATAAATTCAATAGAATCTGTCCTCCTTGTCAGCAAAACATAATTGGAGCTATGGTTATATAAGCAAAGCTTATTTGGAATATCATGTTTAAGAATGATGCTCATTTAATCAGATATAACTTGATAGTTTTAAAAACTAAAGTTAACTTAATGAAGCCAGTGTTTACAAAGCTCTCTTGAAAAACTGATCTAGTACCTAGCTAAAAAGTTCCCAGCCTTAAAGGCCAGTAAAGAAAATTACTTTCGGGATTGCAGGTGAAATCTGGTACCAAGTTCAGAGGCTTTTAAAAGCCCAATCAGAAGTTCCTTATAAAAACTAACAGCAAAGCAAACTTAAAAGAGCCTATATAGAAATTACCATTCTCATTACAGCTATGTAAATAATCAGTCCAAATCTAATGAAAACAGCCTTATTTTATAGCTAAGAGTAATGTTTTTAAGATTAATCAAAAGAAAGATAACTGTAGAGAAAATTTGTATTTCAATAGAAAAACTTCAGCACACTCCTGTGAATTATCAGATTCTGCTCCCATTCATTGTACGAGCTATCTTACACCCCCTTTATAAACTGCAGATAATTACATGGCTTTATTACCTATCTGTAAATTAGACTAAATCTTGCATATATTAGCTACTCTAAATGCCAGTTTGAAAGCTAGGTTAGTATCTGTTGTATAATGTGTCTCAAACTGACAAATAATAGAGAGTTCCACTTTTCACACACATTATCATAACTTCCCTAGGAACATATACCCTAGATCAAGTAGTTATAAATACATCTAAGGTTATAAAACAAAACTTTAAAACCATCCTAAATCCTTTTCATGTCCTCCAGGCTGAGGTTAAATGTTCTTACAAAACAGACAGCCTCTAGATACCCCAGCTGCCCATAAAAATGTTGCATTTATGTTAGTAAGTCCGGTACAGTAATAAATAGCCTGAAAAATATTTTAAAAGAGCAAATTAAGATAATTCGTAATATCAGTTAGGCCCAAATACTTCAAAAGACAGAGGCCTTTCTTTATCATAAGGCAGATGCTATAACAGTTACTAAAAAACTTTTGGCAAATATATTCTCTGCCTGAGGAATGCCTTCAATTATTTCTAATGAGTGAGCTACTCATTTTTTGGACAGCTCATTAAAGATGAGCTAACTAAGAGTCTACAAACAAATTGTTAGCATTATTATCCCCACCACCCTTAATCCTCTGGAAAGATGGAGAAAACAAATGGCATATTAAAACTAAACTGTCTAAATTAACGAAGGAAATTGGGTTACCTAAACCTAAAGTTCTTCCACTGGCTCTTATGGCCATTCAAAGCACAGCTTTTGAGAAATATAAACTTTCTCCTTATGAAATTATCACTGGAAAGCCTACGTTAATTGGCCTCCATCTTCACACTGATCCCCTGCTTCACCAGCAAGAGATAGTTCAATATTGCAAATCTCTAGTCACTTATGCAAAAGATTATCTCCAACAGGTAAGGGACATATTTCCAGATTCAAATCTCCCTCAAGCTCCTCACACCCTAACTTCCAACAATCAGTATACTGGAAGTGATAACAGCACAAAATAGCCTTTCAACCACACTAAAATACACCTTACCAAGTACTCTTAACTTCTGACAATGCAGTTAAATAGAATCTTAGATTTATGTCTCACAACTTAAAAGAGTTCCACCTTCCAACGACTGGACCAAACTGGAGACTTACGACTAAAATTTACTAAAGACAAGAAGTAGATGACTTCACAAGTGACAACTTACACTCAAGAATGCAGAACAAAACCCCATAACCCCCTATGTTCCTATCATATTCCTTATCAGCTCATTCTTTATAATTATTATTACATTTCTATTGTTTCCATACCTCTTGTGCATCTTACTTTAGAAAATATTACCTCAAAAAATGTTTAAACTGTTCCTTTTTGCATCTTCCTTCCACTTTGCCATGGACCAGAAGGCCAATATTGTCATTTGCTTTTCCTAAAGCCATCACAAAAGGGGGGGAATCTAAATGACTACTGGATCTGCTAGCATAGACCTTGATCTGGTCATGATGCAGGGGATCCTTTCATCCTGCCAGAGACCAAGTTTTTATGGATCCCAAAATGCCATGGTCCAGAGATTATTCTCACTACAACACCACTTGTCCTCATGTCATTAATCCAAGAGACCTGACAGAACAACTCCCACTATGCATAATGCTCCATTTAAAAATGATATTTTGGCCCATTTTAGATATGGCATATTGTGATGGTTCCAAAAGCAATGCATGGTTAGAAAAAGCCAACTTGAGCACTCCCAAACAGATAATGAGACCCTCACTGGAGTTCTATGTGCACTTTTAGGTTACGTTTTCATCTGTGGAAAGGTCTGAGACCATGACCCCCGCTCTCCATATGCCTTGTGTGCTGGTTTAAATCTGTTGTATACCCCAGAAAAGCCATGTCCTTTAATCCTCATTCAATATTGCTGGGTAAGAGCTTTTTGATTATCCATGCAGATGTGACCCACCCAATTGTGAAGTGACAACTTTTGATTAGATGGTTTCCATGGAGGTGTGCCTCCAGCCATTCAAGGTGGGGTTGCTTACTGGAGCCCTTTAAAAGGGAACCATTTTGGAAAAAGCTTAGGAGACACAAGAGCCCACGCAAGCAGAGACCTTTGGAGATGAAGAAGGAGAACGCCCGTGGGGGAGCTTCATGAAAGAGGAAGCCTGGAGAGAAAGCTAGCAGATGTCGCCATGTTTGCCACGTACCTTTCCAATTGAGAGAGAAACCCTGAATGTCATCAGCCTACTTGAACCAAGCTATCTTTCCCAGGATGCCTTAGATTAGACATTTCTATAGCCTTGCTTTAATTTGGACATTTTCACAGCCTTAGTATGTGTAAACGAGCAACTTAATAAACCCTCTCTCTTTTAAAGCCATTCCATTTCTGGCATATCACATTCCAGCAGCTTGCAAACTAGAACATCTGGGCATTTCAATGTATAGACAGTGTATGTCAGGACAACGTGGTTTGGGCCTTGTTCTAGTTTGCTAGCTGCCGGAATGCAATATACCAGAAACGGAATGGCTTTTAAAAGGAGTAATTTAATGAGTTGCTAGTTTACAGTTCTAAGGCCGAGAAAATGTCCCAATTACAAGTCTATAGAAATGTCTAGTCACAGGCATCCAGGGAAAGAAACCTTGATTCAAGAAGGCCGATGAAGTTCAGAGTTTCTCTCTCATCTGGAAAGGCACACGGTGAACACAATCAGGGCTTCTCTGTCAGCTGGAAGGGCACATGGCGAACATGGCATCATCTACTAGTTTTCTCTCCTGGCTTCCTGTTTCATGAAGCTCCCCGGGAGGAGTCTTCCTTCTTCATCTCCAAAGGTCACTGGCTGGTGGACTCTCTGCTTTGTGGTGCTGCTCTCTCTGAAATCTCTCATTCTCCAAAATGTTTCCCCTTTTATAGGACTTCAGAAACTAATCAAGACCCACCCAAACAGGTGGAGACATGTCGTCACCTAATCCAATTTAACAACCACTCTTGACCAAATCACATCACCCAGGGAGATGATCTCATTACAGTTTCAAACATACAGTATTGACTAGAGATTATTCTACCTTTAAGGAATGGGTTTTATATCAAAACATGGCTTTTCTTAGGGGGCATACTTCTGTTCAAACCAGCACAGGCCTCTCAGTAGTTCCCTTCAAAATAATGAATCAGAAGTTTCATGATGGATTACCTTACTTAATTTACATTCCCAAGCCAAGCAAATTGCCTAGCAGTGTCACTGATGACAAATAAGCTTCTTTCACTAGACCCCTATTGCCTTAGTTAGGAATTAACACCAATGAAAATACGATTAGAAATTTATCTGCAACACTAGGAAAAAATGAGAAGTCCAATGCAAAGGCTATTGCTGTGCAATGAAAATCCTTAGAATTGTGCTGGCTGAGCAAAGAAGAGTTTATGCTGTCATCAATACTACCTGCAATACTTAAAATAAACACTTCTGGGGAAGTTGATACACAGCTACATGAAATAGTCAAACAAGCTATTGGGCTCAAAGAAGTAAATTCATCCTCAAGATTGATTTTTGATTTTTTAAATTTCAGTCAATTTATGTCCTGGAATCCTTGGCTCAAAAGAATACACCAAACATTGGGCATTTCACTACTCGTAGTAAACATAATCATCTCACTGGTGTGCTGAATCCTTTCAAAAGTTTTCATAGTACCCAGTCATCTCACCTAATGGTATCTGTCTGCCTAGATCAATAAAAGCACAAAAAAGAACAAAACAACTAACCCACTGACATCTATAGCCTAAAGTTAATCACCTAGAGCCAGCAGATGGTAACTGAGAGTAGAGCTAATGTCTTAAATTTTTATCTCAGCCCTCAACTTGGCTGAGGGCCAAATGAAAAGGGAAGAATTGATAAATAAAATTTAGTAGGCCCAACATGAAGGTGCTCGTGCTAAGCCCCATGTCAGCAAAACCAAAATCTAAGGTTGTATTTCCTGTAAATGCCCAGCTTTCCCAGAAAACAGAATTTCCCAGAAAGCAGAGCCAATCAGCTATCACCAACTCCCTATTCTTATGCCAGATAGCTTCCTCAATTCTAAGCAAATGTCTGCACTAACCATAGTAGGAAATATAGTCTGCATTAACCAGTGTTTTGTGGTCTCATCTTACATTTATGACCACAATTGAGCACTTAATGATGTCTGGCATAATGTTTCCCTATTCCATGTCCTCTCCCACTTTCCTAAATGAGTATTTCATACCTTCTCTCCCAAACATTCGACACCTCCTCCTCCTTGTTTACCCTCAGATGGTGACCTTGTTTATCATTTCATTATGAAAACAGAAGAAAATTTTCACAAGCTTCTATCATTTCTACCCATTTCCTAGCATCTATACCTATTCCAGTTTCTAAGGCTGGTGTAACAAGTTCCCCAAAATGTGTATCTTAAAAGATGGGCAACATTTATTTTGCTTACAATTCTGCAATTTGGGCAGAGCTTAACAGGGATAGCCCCTATCTTCTTCATTTGCTATGGCTGGGTTGGGCTAAAGGCTAGGGACTGGAATCTTCAAAAGGTTAGCTCACGCATATGTCTGGGGTTGATGCTAGCTGTCAGTTAGACTTCTAGCTGAGACTGCCTGTCAGCTGGAACACTTTACACATTTTCTCCATGTGGCCTGAGCTTCCTTGCTACATAGTGTCTGAGCTCCTAGAGTGAAAGTTTCAAAGAGAGAAAGCCAAGTGGAAGATGTTTCAATTTCCAGGGCATAGTTACAGTAGCCATTCAACACCACTCTACAGCATTCTATTGGTTAGGAAATAAGTTACAAAGACAGTCCAATATTCAAGAGGAGAAGTATTAGACTCTACTCTTTGGATGGGAGCAGTGGCAAGGTTCTGGAAGAGTTTGCGGGACTGGAATTATTGCTGTGGCTACTTCTGGAAAATAGAATCTGGCTTCCCTCCCGTTTCTGTAAGTGAATTGGCTGCACTCCAGTGAAAGGCTGGCCCCTCCACTTGAGCCCTAGATCCTCTAGACTCAGGGACATTCCTACAAAAATCCTTATCTCTTTCTTCTGCATTATCATTTTTCTCTTTCTTTTGGGTCATTCCTATCAACTTGTCAATATGCTATAGTTTCTCCATCTGAAAAAAACAAACAGACCTTCTTGTGACCCCACATTAGTACCAAAGTGAGTGGTTTAGGGCTGCTCTGGCAACTTTGCTTTCTCTCTATGGGCTTCCATCTCTGGGTCAAGTCAACTGCCCTAGATCTTGCCAAATCCAGATAATATGAAAGGAGAAAGGAAATGAAAAACAAGCAGCTTAAACTTTAAGAACATTCTTGGGTATTGCACACTTCGTTTCTGCTTACATACCACTGGCCAGAACCTAGCCATGCCTAATGCAAGGGAGTCTGGGAAAGCAGTCTCAAGCTGGGCAATTGTTGGCCCAGTTAAAAGGGGTGAGTGGAGGTGTTTCATAAATAAAATATATGGAGAATGGAACTGGAAGGAGATAAGCAGTTTCTTTCACATTCCCTCACCTCTTTCAAGTTTGTATTCACTTGTTACCTCTCAGTGAGGTCATAACTGACCATTTTATTTAAAATTGCAATTCTCCAAGCCCTGCATCACTTACTGTCTTCCTTCCCAGCTTTATCTTTCGCATGCACTTATAATCACCAACTATATGCTTTACTTTTTAAATATAGTTTATTTTCTGTCTATCCCTGGCCCAGCTTGATACTGCTTTCCCAGGCTCCCTTGCATCTAGGGAATACAAACACCATGAAGGTAGGGATTTTATTGACTATTTTGTTTATTGCTGTATCCCTGAGACCTAGAACACTGCTTGGCATATTGCTCAATACATATTTACTGGATTAATGAATAAAAGGATGGCATGATGATAAGCACTCATAATTATCATCATCATTGATTACTGTCATCATTATTATCTGACAGAAGGAGTGGCTGAAGATGTGAGGATGCATTTAGGATGGTAATTTTTACAGCAGGGTTTGAGAATGTTGGCAGCTCTACATGCTGGCAGTAGTGATGGAGAAGTCACAGAGAAACCAAAGAATAGAGATAATGAGTACCAGGGTTCCAGTTGGAGAATCAATGAACCAATTGGCCTGTGCAAACCGGCCTCCATATCCTTCATCTTCCACTTTTGGCTAGTTTGATCAAGTGACAATTCACAACATTTAGGGTCAACCAGAAAGCCACAGCCATTTTCCTAACAAACTTTCTATGTAAAAGTTTGTGGAAAAGGTAACATCTTTCAAGCAAATATTATTTTCCTTTGAGTTCCATGATTACATCAGAGCTCTCTTCCTCTAAGGAACATTTTGGCCACTAAAAACCAATAAAACCTTAAAAATTACATCTAGAGAAATCCCCAGCACTATGCCAATGCTTTGAGATTCCAGTAGAGTTGAAACCTATACACATACACACACACAAAACCCATTTTAAAGTAATTTTTTAGATATGGCATCTTGAGATGGCTTGAGCTGGACTTACCTTTTGCAACTCTGAAACAGGTGTTATAATGAGGTTCCAGAATGTCTCAAGAAAAAAAAAAGGATAGATTTTCTATCAAAACATTAACAAGATATTTGTAATGTTCAAAGGATATCATAGTTTTTAAATACCATAAGTTTAAATAAGGATGAAGTTCTGGTTTCATTTATTTAATTAACAAATGCTATGTTCTAAGTGCTTCACAGATTAACTCATTTAATCCTCCCAACAATGCTGTGGCACTAGTATTACTTCCATTTTACAGAAGAGGAAAATGAAGCACAGAGAGGCAACTTGCCCAAGAGCTTATACCTAGGAGGTGGGTTTTGGCGGGATTTCAGCTCAAGTAGCCTCACTTCAGAATCTTCTCCTAGCACTGGCTATAATGAGAGATACTTTTAGAACTCTCTTTCCATACTTCAGATACTGTTCTCACTGGATGCCCTCTCCTAACCACCAACCCTGCAAAGAGGTAAAAGAGCTATCTATTACTTTAACAAGCTAGCTCTTTTTCGATAACTTCAAACTGCCTTGGTACTTTTCAAAAAAATACATTTTTATTGAGAAATCTCACACACATACAGTCCATCCACAGTATATAATCAATGGCTCACAATATCATCACATAGTTGTGCACTCATCACCATCATCATTTTTTGAACATTTGCATCACTCCAGAAAAGAAATAAAAAGAAAAAAGAAGAAACTTATACATCACATACCTGTTATCCCCCCTCTCATTGACCACTAGTATTTCAACCTACCCAATTTATTTTTTTACCTCTTATCCCCCCTCTATGATTTCTTTATTTATTTCTCATTTTTTTTTTTACATCTGTCCATACCCTGGATAAAAGGAGCATCAGACACAAGGTTTCCACAATCACACTGAAAAAGCTCTATAGTTATACAATTGTCTTCAAGGATCAAGGCTACTGGAACACAGTTCAATAGTTTCAGGTACTTTCCGTTAGCCACTCCAAAGCACTATAAACTAAAAAGGGATAGCTATATAATTCATAAGAATAACTTCCAGGATAAACTCTCGAGTCTGTTTGAAATCTCTCAGCCACTGAAACTTCATTTTATCTCATTTCTCTCTTCCCCCTTTTGGTCAAGAAGGCTCTCTCAATTCCATGATGCCAGATCCTGGTTCATCCCGGCAGTCATGTCCCATTTGCCAGGGAGATTTACACCCCTAGGAGTCATGTCCTGTATAGTGGGGAGGGCAGTGAAAATTCACCTGGCAAGTTGGCTTAGAGAGAGGCCACATCTGAGCAACAAAAGAGATTCTCTGCAGGTGATTCTTAGGTATAATTATAAGTAGGCTTAGCTTCTCCTTTGCAGAAATAAGTTTCACAGGGTCAAACCCCAAGATTCAGGGCTTAGCCTATTAAATTGGTTGTCCCCACTATTTGTGAGAGTATCAGGAATTCCCCAGATGGGGAGGTTGAATATTTTCTCCTTTCTCCCCAGGCCCCCAAGGGGACCTTGCAAAACTTTTTTATTCTCTGCCCATATTTCTCTGGGATATACTGGGGCAACACACTAATCTGTACAAACCAACAAGATCTCCCACCCTATTCAAGATTCCATGTAATTCTGTTGTTCAAATAAACTGACCATACAAAAATTAGATAATGCATAATCAAAAACATAAATTTTGCATCAAATAAAGATCTTTCCCTTTGGTTTCACACAGAAATAGAAGTTTTAAAATATGGAGTATATCATCTTTTTCACTGTGTTCTGATATACCTTAGTCCTATGCTCTTAGTCATATCTCTAGTCAAAGTCTGATCACTTTTTCAACTTTTTAAACAGTTGCTGTATGGGGCAATGCTGACTTTCATCACATCAGAGCTCTAACTCTCAGTCTCAGGTACCACATAGATACCTGAAGTATCTGGGAATGATCAGGTTATACACAAATAGCTCAGTATCTTGGAATTTAGAAATAACAGTTACAACTCCTGAATATATGTGGCTGCTCTAAAAGCTTACAATCTACGATCCTTTACAATAGGCTCCAACCTGATAACCCATGTGCTTGACTTCAGTTCTCTGAGTTTGTATATTATAGTTAGTCCCTATGAGTGAGGCATGATAATATTTGTATTTTTGTTTCTGACATTTCATTCAACATACTGTCCCCAAGGTTCATTCACGTAGTTACATGCTTCATGCCTTGGTACTTTTAACCTCACATATGAGATAACTCTGGAAAGCTTGTTTTTGGCTCGCTCTTCACTGTCTGAACTGACTAGCCTATTTGCAGGCAGCTTGGAAGCCTGATGCAGTCTGAGGCAGTGACTTTGAACAGGAGGAAATGTCAACTCCTTCCTTGGCCTTCGAGGTTACCCAGATGTCTGTTGGCAAATTCCTCTGCTTGGCAATTAGGTGCTGCTTAACAAAGTTCAGTACCTTAGTCAATGGTGCCTGTGCTGACCACTCAGTTCCCAACCTAAGGGTTTGTTTATAAATGGGTTAACTGATGGCTGGCTTGCTGAGTGTGGAAAAGGGCCAATCTTTTTTCTGTAACATGTGCAGTAGGGGATGTGGGGGCCTCCTGTTGGCAGCAGCAACCATGTAGTCAGACACCCTCCCCTTCTAAAAATTACAGGATGTGCAGAAACAAAAAAGGGGGGAGATGGTTCCATTTCTTACAATATTTGTATGACTTAAATTCCCTGGTCCCCAAATTGATCACTTATGTAGATCAATTTCTACTGAACGGAGACCATTATGTAATAAGCTCAAAGAGATGGGTGCTTTCTTCTGAAATTTCAAACATTGATGAACTATATTTAAATAAAGTATACATGGTTTTATTTCTTAGGGCTGTTGATGTTGATTTTTGACTATGCAGGATTATCTTGTATACAAAGATAGATAACTTAGTTTACTGAGGCTGAATTTTCCATGGAAACTGTCCAGTGCTCCCCCAATTCACAGGCTCATTATCTGACGGTCTTTTTCCCTTCAGATAATGGCTGGCAGCAGCCCACTGTGTGGAGGTTATGTGCTGCACTTTTGAAAAAGTCCTGAATGGAACCATTGTTCCACTGAGATGGTCTGGGTGTTTCACTGAACAGAGAGCAGGGTGTAAAAAAGGCACCTTGTTTGCAACTGTTGGCGAGGTTGGAAGTGAATTAAAATCTCCAGAAAGTCTGGGCAGTGCTGTTCAGAGGAGCAATGAACCCTCTGGAAGCACTGTTAGCTCAGACATTCCAATGCAGTGAGGCAGCCTCAGGGACAGGGCTCCCTCTAGTCTCATTTAGAGAGGGATCAAGGGAGTGGGCAAGGGACATTGATCTGGACCTGTTCTCTTTTCAAAGATTTGGAGAAGGTGCCCCTTTCCAGGGAAGGGTCAGCGTTGATTATCACAAAGATAACTTTCCCTGCTCATTGGACCTAGACTCGCCTTGCTTACTAATGGTATAATGACTTATTTGGAGGATTCCTTCTTAACTGCTTTTGCATCTACTAGTTTGTAGCAACTGAACTTCTTTACACTTAATTTAAAAAAAAAATACAAGTCTTTTGGGGTTTCAAGTGATAATGATGTTTGATATTACTAGTTTCATTAAGTTAATTTCAAAACCACAATATAACACTGTATATTAAACAAATAATCCACCTGGTTTATAGTTAATGATGCTTCATTTTTCCTGACCCCTCCACTCACCTATCCAAGACTGCATAGGCTGAGGGGCTGGAGTAAATGATGACTCTCCATTTTCTAGCACTAAGATCTCACACTTTTAATGATCAAAGAGTTTCCTTAGAGCCCTCTGCAGAACCTGTCTGAAACCAACTTTCAAAATAAGTGGTAATAATGGCTTTCCTTAAAATTCTTGGGATTAGAAAACACCAAAACAGTTTAAGGACCAGGCTAGCAGATTTTTCTAGTAGGCATAATTCTTTGATGTTCACCTGTGCATCCTTGATTCAACCTCTCCTGTGCCCTGGAGGCTTAAAGGAGGGGAGGCCACTTCTGAAACAGACCTAAAACAAAGGCTCAAACTTGGATAGGAGGAAAGGGTGTGTGGGTGGTGATACTCCATGTAGATAGCCCAAACAGAATTGGAATGGGAGGGAGATGTTGGGATGGCCCATCTTGGCCAAGCATGTTGGATTCTAAGCATGGGAATTAGTTTGGAAGGCTGTAGGAGCCAATGAAGATTTGTGCACAGAGTAAAGTTACAGAAAACGAAGAATAACATGGCCATGGTTTGAGAGATGATTTGGCCTAAGGGAGAGGACAGATGGAAGGGGGTATGGGCCATAGGATTTGGCCCTGATTGGATGTAGAAGGAGGGGTCAGACATACAGAAGGGAAGTCCTAGACTAGGTGAAAAAAGGAGGAGGAAGATAAGATTTGGCTCACCTAAGACTGGGTATAAAAATCGCCCCAGCGGCTAAGAAGTCTCCACTTAGAGCCTGTAGCTTCAGGCAGCTTGGAGTCCGCAGGCCTGAAGGGCATTAGCAGGAAAAGGGGAATGTACTTCCAGGGCGTGGCACAGTTAAATGAATGAATGGCACAACGAATTTGATACTTGGTGTTGCCATTCACTAGAATGACTTTGGTCAAGCCAATAACCCGTCATTCATCTCAGGATCCAAATCAGCCGAGAGTTGAGAGATTGAATTGCGCTGCGAGCTGGCAGCGGGAGGTGTGCGAAGTTCCCGCCCTGTTCGGAGCTGGGCGACCCAGCCGTGCTCTTGCCAGCTCCCGCCTAGGGCTGGACGTAGGGCTTGCTCTAGAGGGGCTCCCGCGCCGCGGTTGCCCAGGGAGGGCCGGACCAGACTAGGGTCGCACCGCGGGCGGTCGCGGCGGGGGCGGCGGCCGGGTCCGCCCTCCGCGCCCGCCTTCCCCGCGCGGCCGGAGGCCGGGGGCGGGCCCGGCACAGGCCGCTCCCCTGGCGTTCTGGCGGCCTGCGGCGGCGCTCGCAGCTTCTCACCCGAGGCAGGCGGGCGGGCGAGTTCTGGGAAAGCCCGGCCCAGGGCGGGGGCCCGCCGCCGCCGTGAGGACGGCGTGCTTAGCTCGGAGGGCTCGGGGCAAGGGAGCGGCGCCGCGTCGGGCGCACAAGGCAAAGCCGAGCGGGCGAGCTCGCCGGGCCTGAGGGGAGGCGGGCGGCGCGCACCGCCCGGGTCTGCGCCCCGGGCACTTGCCTGGCTCCTGCGGGCTCCCGGGCACCCGCTGTGCCGCCGACACACTGTAGCGCGGGAGCCTACGCCGCTAGCGACTGGCGCGCAGACGGCAGGTCCTCAGAGGCACGCGGCGGTCGGAGACTCGGTAGTGACTGGCCAGAAGAGGAAAGGTGAGGAAGCAACTTAACTCCGTTCCTACGGATCGGCGAAGGGCAGAGATGGGCTATTTTTCTTTCAGTCGTGTAGACCCGCTGTGGGGCGCCCCGTCACCTTGTGTACCTGGCGGAAGACTGTGTCTCTACCCACCCTGGGGAACCGAGGCAGGCGATTCCCGAGGGAATGGAGGCCAAACATCACATGGGCTTGAGAACACCCTGTGAGGGGTTTCTTCGTGCCTTCAGAATTTTCCCTCAGGGCTTCACGTAATTTTGTGTGGACGGTGTGGAAAGAAGAGACATACGAGCTCTTTTTGTAGTGGTGTGTAGCAACAGTATTTCAAAGAAGGTGCTCGAGGGCTGGTTCCTGGAGAGATTTATTGACATCAAGTCCTAGAAAATACAACATTGGACTCGGCCCCACTCTAACTGGTAACTGGAAGAATGGCTCTGTCTTTTCTCTCAGTCTTTTAACGCTGTAATGAATGGCTTCTTCCAAAGCCGAAAGTCCTCGGCTGTGGCTGATGTTAAAAAGTGCAGCGTATAATTGCGGTCGTCGTCTACTAGCCCCCCCCCCCCCCGGGTATTTAAGCCTTGAGACATTTGGTTCAAGGGACTCAGCCATTTATTCAGTGTGAAAAAGATGCATCATTTAAAGATTTATCGACGTTCTTTTAAATATTGACCTCCCTGAATACGTGTTAAGTAGAATTCTCTTCATTAGAAAGTTTTATTTGCTCACAGCTCCTAACTTCAGTTGCATTATGCGGAATTTGCCTCCAGGTCATTGAGCATGATCATTGTGTTTCCATGTGCTTTTTTTTTTGTAGGAAGCTCTGGTGGAGATGGGTAGGGATAGTATGGAGCCACAGTCCAAAAACAAAGGAAAATTTTTGAGAGCTGGTCTTGGAAGATAGATGCCAAGTGTCCTTTAGGTACCTGTACAGGCACCCGGTTGTCATAGGGCAGAGGGCATGGACAATCTCAGGATGTCGTTTGAAGTCATGTCTTCTCAAATACTTTTCTGAAGAATGCCTGATGATGCTGACATCTAGGACATTTCTCTAGTTAGGGTGGCTCTTCCCTCCAATTTACACTGTTCTAAATCCTGACCATCCTTCAAACTGAGTTTTATTGCTCCTGTGAGGCCTTCCCTGATAACTCTAACCTGAAACAGCTGACCTTCCCATGCCCTGATTTCTGCGGCGTTTTACCTTGACTGACCTCTCCCCTCTCTGCTTTTTATGAGAGATATTTCTGTGAATATCTCATTTTCCGGACTGAAAGCAGTCACTGTGGCTTTCTTGGCACAATGCTTGCACCTAGTGCTTTCTAGAAATAATTGTGGGTATTTAATTTAATGTATTTAATGTCAAGAATTTGATTATACAAGGCAAATCTCTATTTTGGAGGAGGCAATCAGAAAGATTTAGAGAATTGTATGATATTTACCATTAGCAATTATTCTCTTTATACCCAGGAGCCATACAAAATATCATCTTTGGTCCATGCCTTTGGACCAGGTAAAAGGTGAAATTGGACTGGAGGGAAGTTCTTCCAGGCCTTTTAGTAACATAAGCTCCTTGGATGTGAGCCAAGCTTGACCTTTGTCATTAAAAATTCCATGCTCAATGGGTTGTTATGAAGCTAGATTCCAATGAAGGTGGTTGGTTTTCTTTTTCTATTTGCATCTGTTCTTAGTCACATTCTTCTCTGGATTTTTGTTTTGTACCTTAAAAATCTTATTTGATGTGCAGTTTGTCACCTATAAATTGCTAAATGAATAAAGGAAGAATGAAAAGGACTGTGCATGGCTGAACAATTTTCCAAAGCAAAGAGAAGGAAAGATTTCCCATGCCTGGGCAAGTGGAGGGATTTGCTTGGAGCGAGGCCATTCTGCATGTGTTTGTTGCTTTCCACACACCTGGCTGACAAACAGCTCATACAGAATATAGGACAACAAATTCTTCAGTTCCAGCTCCTTCCTGGGCTACCTCTGTTGTGAAACATAAAAACAAAACTGAGCTTATGGGTTCAGAAGAAGAAGCAGTGAAGAAGTCAGAAAAAGTGGAACTACTTTGAGTCTTGAATTTGATCAGTTTGCTTTCCTCCCTACATTTGGTTGAATTCTTGGTGTTGAGGAAGTGTGAGTTTGGTTGAGGGGAAGGAAGGCAAGAGATTGGGGGAGTTGGGGCTCCTGGAGCCTTGGCTGGTAGGTACTAATGGGGGTTTAAGGAAGGCTGTGGTTCAGTGATGTAGTGTCCCAAAGAGGAGAGTCAGAGATGGGGATGGGTAGGGAAAGAAAGAAAGAAGATATCAAAGATGTACTTTGCCATAGACCAACCATGGGGCCTGGAAAAGAAGAGAAAATTCTCTCTAGTATTATGTGGTCCTCTCTACTCCCTGGATGTAGAACTCAGGCTTGTTTTTATTAATGCTATAATTCAGCTGTGTTATCGTTTAAACAAGTTTTCACAGGCAAAATTGAGAGCCCAGCTCTTCATAGCTGCACTGTCCATTATCGTAGCCACAAGCTGCATGTGGATATTTGCATTTCTATTTAAATTAAATAAAATTAAGTAAAATTTCAAGTGCTCAAAAGCTATATATGGTCAGTGACTGCCTTACTAGGCAGCACACACACAAAAATAGTATATTTCCATCATGGCAGAGAGACTTGCCCTGGAGTATTGTCTCAAAGGACTAAAACCTGTTAAACTTCAAGGTACTGTTCTCCACAGCAAAATTAAGCATAAATTAAAAGTTGCAGTGAACTAAGCCAGACCGAAAAGGACAATATTATGTGATCTCACTGATATGAAATAATCAGATTGTGTATTCATAGAGTTAGAAACTAGAATACAGGCCACCAGAGACCAGGGTGAGGGTAGGTAATGGGCAGTTAATGCTTAATTGATACAGAGTTTCTGTTTGGGGTGATGGGAAAGTTTTGAGAATGGATAGTAGTGTTGGTAGTACAACATGGTGAATGTAATTAACAGTGCTGAATTATGTATTTGTGGTAAAAGCGGAAATTTTAGGTTGTACTTATGTTACTAGACTAAAAATGTAAACAAAAATACCCTTTTTATAGTCCCTCAGCGAGTCTGTTTACATGAAAACAGTAGTGGTAGTAGTAGTAGTAGTTATTGGTGATACTTAAATAGTGCTTAGTACTTGCTAGCATTTTACATCTATTAACTCATTTAATGCCTACGACAACATTAGCTGGTAAGTACTAGCAATCTGTTTGTAACCCCTTTACTTGCAATTCCAAAATCCTGAAAACTGTATTTTTCATTAAGTTTGGCCATGAAACTTGATCTGAACTGGTATGAGGGTATTATAGTCTTTATTTTTCTCGCCTGGTGAGAACTATGCATACATTTTTTTACTTTAGAAATAATGGGCATGTTCAATTTTCTGCAGATCCCACTGGGGTGTGATGTAATATATGATATAGGCGCTGACTTTTCTTTTACAAAATCCAAAAAAAAACTTTCTGAATTACAGTTGGCACCACAGATTTTGGATAAGGGAGTATGGACCTCCATTATTATGCCATATTGAGGATGGGAGAACTAAGGCACTAAAAGGTTAAGTAATTTGTGTAAAAGTCACACAGCAAGGAAGTTTCAGAACCAGAGTTTGGTCAAAGTAGGCTGGCCCCAGATTCCATTTTCTTGACTGCTGTGAACCCGCATCTCCCTGGGCTTATCACCTCAATCAAATGACTGGGCCTTTTCCCACTGTCTGAAACCAACTAACTATAACTCAGCCCATTAGGAAGTTTCAAATGCGGCTGTTGCTAAATTGTTTAATGGATGAGGTTTTGGAATGCTATGAATAGTTAAATTATTATGTATAACTGGTTGTTTAGTTTGCTCCTTTTCACCTTGTATCAGCCACACTTGGTTTTGAGCCATTCCCTATATGAGAACGGTAGGAAAGGATGTTATTCCTTCTGGTTGCTGGTAAAACCACTGAGCCCTTGTTGAAGCCTGGGACACATGGGAGCTTGCATGCTCTTAACTTTTGTGGGGAAGAGTGTGGGATATGGTTAGATACTGGTATAGACTAACAGCTGAGCTATAGGAGGAGCTGTTCTGGGGCCTCATGGGGTTTCTGAACCTTCCTGGTATGGTTTGACAAGTTCCAGATCAATCTGACTCAGTAGGGAAGTTGGCTGAAACTTCAGGGCTGGCCTGGTGTCGGGAATGGACTTTTTACTTTTCCTCCCCATGTAATTGCAGACCTAAGTAGTTTCTTCTTGGCTTTTTGGTCCAAACCCACATCTGAGAAAATTCTTGAGTAACATCAAGGGTCCTACTTTGAGCATGAGAAAATATTTTAGATGCTCCACTATTTCCGTGTACTTTTTGGCATGGACTCTTCAGGGCCACCATCTTTCTGCGTCCAGGGACCATGTGTAACTTTAAACCCTACCCACATATAGAGCCCCAGTTATGACTATATTATATGGGTAGGGCTCTTGGTCAAAAGCAAGGACTCTAGAATCAGACTTACCTTGGAGAACATAGGCTTTGTCACTTACTAGCTGTACAACCTTTAGAAAAGTGAATTAACATTTCTGTTAAGTAGTACTAATAATACTAATTTTATAGGGCTCCTATGAGGCCTAATGAGATAATTCACCTAAAGCACTTTATGTAGTGTCAGACACATTAAGTGCTCAAAAAGTTAGCTACTAATATTTTTCTTCCCT